>PITA01002287.1:93154-165968 GCA_004023965.1 Spilogale gracilis | reverse complement strand
CCTCCGTGCGGATGTTACCGGTCACGCTCAGAGACCCTGAACAGCGAATTTTTCAGCTTTTTATAGGTAAGGACAAACAAGTTACAGAGAAGTTGGAGAATCTCCACAGTTACAAGCACATGATTGGCTGACACTCTCCGTAGTTTACTGGTTGCCTTACAACTGGCCTTGGCCCCCCAGCCCAGCAAACCCCAAGGTGCCAGACGGTCAGGTAGGGGGCTCTGGGAGTGCTCACGTAGCCACATTCCTGGAGCTAGATAGCCGAGCTCAGGGAGTGCTCTCCTAGCCACACTCCCGAAGCCAGATGGCCCTTATCTCTCGTTCTTAGATCTGGAGGCCCGGGGAGAGGGTGGCTATGGGGGGGGGGGAGGTGCTGCTAGGGTTTTTCCACTTTCTTAGGGTCTAGCAAGCGAGTGTACAGAAGCCAGGTGGCTGTTAGGGGTATAAGGCATCATGCTTCTCACTCTCTGTCTCAAATAAAATCTAAAAAGGGAGGGACACTGGGTAAGCTGTGAGACTTTCTCTCTCTCTCTTTTTAAGATTTTATCCATTCGGGGCGCCTGGGTGGCTCAGTTGGTTGAGTGACTGCCTTCGGCTCAGGTCAAGATCCCGGAGACCCTGGATTGAGTCCCACATCGGGTTCCCTGCTCGGCAGGAGGCCTGCTTCTCCCTCTCTCACTCCCCCTGCTTGTGTTCCCCTTCTGGCTGTGTTTCTCTCTGTCAAATAAGTAAAATCTTTAAAAAAAAAAAAAAAAGATTTTATCCATTCACTTGAGTGATAGTAAGAGAGCATGAGCAGGGGCAGGGGAGAGGGAGAAGCATGTTCCCCGCTGAGCAGGGAGCCAGCCCTGATGCAGAGCTCCATCCCAAGACCCTGAGATCATAACCTAAGCCAAAGGCAGATGTGTAGCTGACTCAGCCACCCAGGTGCCCTGAGAGTGGCTGTCTTAAACTCAACCAGTAGAGGAGTTGCTCATCCCCCTGTTCCTATGGTGAAATGAAAGAGCCCAGAGTGTGTAATGGTTGGTGTTACCCTCACTGAGGTCCCTCAGCAAGGAGACAGAGCCAGGAGAAATGCCCAGCCTCTGTATCCCAAAATATGTCATCATTTCCTTTTGCTTAGTTTTATGAACTTTCAACATCCCTATCAGAAAAAAAAGTCTTCTTAAAAAAATTAGAAAAGTCTCTTTGCTTCCCGTCACTTAACCCAGAAGTAATAGTGATAAATTTCAACATTTGATACCTGCAAACAAAAATTTTAATCACACCTTCTTAACTTTGAATATTGTTGGTAAATTCAGTCATCCATTTACTTTATAATCTATTTGTGTATTCAACAATGATTTGCATTATGAGGAAGCTATATGTGTAGGGTTAAACACTGTGAAGTTATATCAAAATTTCAGGTATGAGTCCACTTATGAGGAAGATATAATTTACTAGAGAAAGGAAGATATAAATAGGACTGTAAAATAACATTAAATGATAAGCAAAATTAGATCATTTTTGATGGGAGAGCCAATAAGAAAAGCCTTTCTATCTTGAAGCCTCAGGGAAATGTCACGGAGGGTGAAGTGGATGAACTGGGTTCTGCTAGAGGGAGACATTTGTGCCTGAGAGGGGAGAGGCATGTCCATGGTGAGGGAAAAACATTGTTTCATGCAACATGCACTGGTACAATTTTATGCACCAAAGACAGCTGCACACCTTACTTGCAAGAGAGAGAAACAAACAGTAAATAAAGGAATACCTACTTAATAGAGTGTTAGGAAGGGTTTGTTACTATAGACAAAAGTAAAGCCGTCCAAGAGAGATTAATGGATTAGTATTATTTTCACAAAGTTGGTTAAGAAAAACTTTTTTAGAAGGTGACCTTTTAGGGTGCCTGGGTGGCTCAGTGGGTTAAAGCCTCTGCCTTCAGCTCAGGTTATGGTCTCAGGCTCCTGGGAACATCGGGCTGTCTGCTCAGCAGGGAGCCTGCTTCCTCCTCTCTCTCTCTCTTTTTCTCTCTCTCTCTCTCTCTCTCTCTCTCTCTCTCTCTCTCTCGGCCTGCCTCTCGGCCTGCTCCTGATCTTTCTCTCTGTCAAATAAATAAATAAAATCTTAAAAAAAAAAAAAAGGTGACCTTTTAGCAGGGATCTGAAACATCTAAATTAAGCTAAAATACATGTCTATGGCATATGCATTATTTTTCTATCTTATTTGCAGCATTCAATAGATTCCTGTGTTTCAGAAATTTTTTAAAAATAGTTTGCTTTTTGGGGCACCTGGGTGGCTCAATTACGTTAAGCGACTGCCTTTGGCTCAGGTCATGATCCCAGAGACCCGGGGATGGAGCCCCGCATTGGGCTCCCCACTCTGCAGGAAGCCTGCTTCTCCCTCTCTCACTCCCCCACTTGTGTTCCCTCTCTAGCTGTGTTTCTCTCTGTCAAATACATAAAATCTTAAAAAAAAAAAAAAAAAAAAAAAAAGAGGCAGTTGGCAGGCTAGTCAGGGGGCTATGGTAGAGTGCCAGTGAGAAATCAATTGGACTTGGATAAGGGCAAATATGTAGGAAAAAATGCAGTAATCTCGGATTGTCCTGTCAAATTAAGCATTAATTAGCTACATAACAATAGAATAAAGTAAGAGCTAGAGAAAACTTTCTTTCTTCATTCAGATTCATGATTCAGTTTTCCTTTCTTTGAAACTTTTCTTTTGCATGTCAAAACCATATGATCCCTGTCCGGAAAAGTTTTAAGTCCATGTTTGAAATAAGTGAAGTCATTTTGCAAATTAGAAAATCTAACAAAGGAAGTGAAGCATACAACTAATACGTTTCACGGAGACTTCAAACCCGATTATATCTAATAATTGTTGTTAATGGTGCAAATTATCTACGTGGTATATCCTTTAGACTGTCAATGTGATTTTATGACTGTTTTTAAAAATTAGACAACTTTTTTTAGAAGTTGTCCTTCCCTTCAGTAATGTTCTCTCCATGAGCACCCCGATTTCTTTGTATATTTAGATGGGGCATGATTAAGAAATTAAATGGAGAGACTCTGTCAAACTCATTAATTTTCTGTGGTGTTTGAATAAGTGGGTTGGCCCCTTAAGCAGATTGTGCAATATTGCTTTTCAGATCGAGGGCTTCCTATCAGAATACACCACGTCTCAAGGGAGAAGATAGCTGCCAAGCTTTGGGGCTGTACCGTAGGAATGTTAATTTGTTTGTTCAACAAAGCATGGCAGCTAAACCAATAGAATTGTTTGTTGTTTAGTCTTTCTTATTAGCCCATGTTGTAAAGCTCCGAGGAATGTCGAATGCTAAAATGAATTAAAGCACTCTTTCTTCTCCCCCTAGATATTTTTGGATGCAGATAAAATCCGGCTGGGGAGTCTACCAGTGGGCTCTTTCTCATCCTCTTCGCCCAGCTCCTCAAACTCCCGGCAGACAGTGTACGAACTGTGTGTCTGCCCCAATGGCAAACTGTACCTTTCTCCGGCAGGAGTAGGTTCCACGTGTCAGTTCAGTAGCAACATCTGCTTGTGGAGCTGAAGTGACTGATTTCTCCTCACACCAGAATAGCCTTTTGTTCCGTCCGTCTGCTTCACAGTTCTGCTCGGTTTCCCTTGTGATCAGTCCAGAGCTTCTTCAGATGGTCCACAGAGCAACTTCTTCTGATGCAAGCAGGGGTTCGCTGACACCTTCTCTCGTGATTTACTGTACTGCTCGATGTAGAGAGTGTGGGTGACGGGACAGTGGAAAAATCACCTTCAGCGGGAAAACTGGATCATAACTTTTGCTCAAAAGGGAGAAAAACATAGGTGCCTTTGCTACATGAAGTGAAGCACACAGTTTTAGATTTTTGCAGAACCTGGATATGAACTGCACATACATACATTAATTACATAGATGAAATCCCCAGTATCCAATGGCAAGATGAGATGGCTAACGCTGTCAGAAAACTAATTCTACAGTCTGAAAGCACAATTTTCCAATCATCTTTTTGGACGTAAACTTTTACCCCTGAATTTTAAAATTTTCAAGCATTAGTGCTTGCTTTCCTAAAAATTAAATTCAATACATGATTTTTAACAAAACGAAACAAGACAGAATCCCACCCTGAGTTTTGTTTCTTTGAATTCAATGTGTTGTTACTCTTTGTCTACTAAGTCTAGAATTTTGTACATTAGGTAATTTTGAAAGCACTGAGCAATAGAATCTTACAGAATTAACAAAATGCCATTATCCTGTCATTTGTCAGATCTGAATGGCCTTATATAGTATTTACTTGGCTTTTGCATGTGACGTATTTGCTTTTAACAAAACATCTCATTTATTACAATATAAGATAGGATTAAGGGGGCATACTGATGGTGTGGAATCCATAGATTTTTTTTTTTTTTTCAGTTCACATGCTATCATTTCCGTGAGGTTCTCATAGCACAACTTTCTGTTTGCTCCATTCACTTTATATTTGACTCCTGACTGCTAAAAATCAGACCTATCCATGAAATAAGTAAATTACAGATGTGATATATTATGCTGAGAATGGATTCACTTTCCATTGGAATATAATCTTAAGAATTATATCTATGTATTTTCTTATTGGAGGTTAAGATTTAAAGATGGTAAAAAGTAAATTACAAATCCCTGCTGACACAGTAAAAAAAATATAAATGTTAAAAAACATGTTGACTATGTGTTTGCTCCATTAGATTCCCATTTTCTGGAGTTTGGTCATATTTCCTTTCAGCTCTTACTGCTTCGTTATCTTGATCAGACTGTTAAGCTACCTAGCTACCCTGGCATCAGGTATCATAGCTCCTTCCATTCTCCAATGCTTATTTTTGTAAATTAGCACTAATAAATTACTCCAGAATAATGTAGATTCGTTTATCACAGCACTCCTTAACTTGAATTCCAGAAACTTACAGAATTCAAGAATGTAAAATTGTGTTAATATTTCCTATAATGGGAAGATGACTGGGTTACTCTAAGGTAAGTCCTTAATTTTCACATGTCAGTCACTCTGACTTTCCCCCATGCACGCTATTACTGGTGTGTGTTAGCTTCATTTTGAAGGCCCATGAACATAGAACCTTTGAAATTCAGGCCTCTATAGCATAGAGCAAAGTGGGAAATGGGAACTTGGAGTAATTTGTCGAAAGTAGGAAGATTAGATAATGTAAGGAACAAAGTGAACCATTTGGTCAGAATTATCTTGTTTATATAACCTAACATATTGAATGCTTGAAAAAGCTCCATTTTACTAAAACACATTCTGTACTCACGAAAATGTCAGAAAGCTAGTGCAGTTTTATCACTTTTAAAATAGACCTTGACTTTTGTTTTGGGGGTTATCATAGAAAACTTAAATCACTATTGGAGTAAGAATTGAGATCCACAGTTGCTTAAAACATCCTATCATAAGTGTTCGATTTTAAGTTGGAACATCAGAATTTGAGACATTCTCACATTGGTTTAGCAAAGTACACGAAGCATAACACAAGAAATTTTGAGAAATTATGGGTGCTAATCACTGTGTTATGGACCTTTCAGGAGAACACTGTATTAATTTGAGATATTCAAGTTCTAAACATCCCTAAATTAAAATAACCAGAAAGTTCTTTGGGTTTTTTTTTTTTAGCCAAATGGGAACAATTCTTTTGATTAGTAATTAGCACCGTTTTTTTATTTTTAATTTTGATTAGTAATTAGCACCGGTTTCTAATCTCAGCTTTGTCTGCTACTACTCAGCGAGCTGATTTAGGCAGTCTGGGAATCTCTAGACTCCACTTTGCTCGACTATACAACAAAAGTATCAAGTCAACTGGTCTCTTGGGAATCTTTCCAGCTCTAACATGTTCTAACTCCAAGAGCAAATATTATAGGTGGTGGAAGGGTCCACTAAATTTTAAAGTATACATCATAAGGGGGGAAAAGTCGAGAGAGTGAGGAGACAAACAGTATAAAATCCAGTTCTGGTGAGGGACTGTCAGTTTCAAATTCAGATATGTTCTGAAATGTTACACAATTTGAAAGAAATATATATATTGAAATTTAGATTATGTCTAAATGATGTAGAAATATCTTTGATTTAGTAGAAAGAAATAGTGATTAGTGATACAGGTGGCTTTGTTATCCAGCACTGGGCAGTTGATTTAAATTACTTGGCTGGCTATTTTAAATTCCTTAGAATCTAAGTAGAGACTCAGCCTGAGTTGGAGCTTCTATCAAAGGCATGTTAAGACTGCTCCTCTAAGTCCTGCATTTCCTCATAAACAAGGCTTAGTTCTCTCCTGAAAAGAGTTCCCTTCGTTGTATACAAGAAACAGATTCATCGTCTGCTTCTCCAGTAGTATTTTTCTGTTACAACCTATATAAATACTGTGCAGTTTACTCAGATGCAAATTTCATCTTTCCTAATTAACTCAAAAAAAAAAAAAGCTTTTCAGGTGTAACACATGGACATTAAATTTTGTATTCAGTTCAGCAGGAGAGGGACTGACCCTATTCCTAGCATTTACATTTTTAGCTGGGAATGAAGAAACAAAGTATTTGAGTTCTGTTTCTCAGAAGCAAAAGAAGACACATTATCCCTTATTCTTTTAGAATATTTAAGTGAGACACTCTCAAAAAAAATATTCTTCCGTATTTCCTGTTTCTTTCCCTCAACATCTCCAAAATATATACCCTGTATTTCTTGGTCCTATTTTTTTTTTTTTTTTAATTAGGAAGCACAAGCTTTCTTTCTCTCTCTTTCTTTCTTTCTCTCTCTCTTTCTTTTTCTTTTCTTTTTTTTTTTTTTGAAGCACAAGCTTTCTAATTTAGTACAGAATTATTTATTGTAGAGTTCAAGATAACTTTATATTTCAAATTTGATATTAATCAGGAAATCTTAGATTTCAGTACCCCAAATCTCTGAAAATGGATCCTGGAGTTTCTTTCATTTCTAGTTCTGCGCCTACCAACTAATGTGAAGTTAAGAAAGGCCACAGTTTACTTACCTGTGAGAGGAGTTAAGCAAACTACAAGTTTCCTTTGGTTACTTTCATCTCTAGAATTTCACTGATTCAATTAAGAGACAGCAATCTTGAGTGCAGTAGCTTAGTCTGAACTAGAATTACAGATCTCCTTCTATACCTTAACTTGTTTCTTTAAATGTTGAAATGCAAATCTTTCTGGCATCCTGCTCCTTACTCCTTTTTTTTTTTTTTTTTTGATATATTCTTCCTTGTTCTTACTGTGTGAACATTAATGTCCCTTTCATAAATAATATGACACTGACAGACTTCAGGAATATGGTTGACATTTAAAAAAGAAAAGGATATATTTGGGGCTTATTGAAAAGAACTATTTAGGAAATTAATAGAGATATTTACCAACTATTACTACTCCATTGGTCATTCTGTTACTACTTATTCCCTTCAAACTAAAAAGCTCTGGTCTTCTGAAGAAAAGGTAATTTGATCACAAAGGTCAGTTGCTGACTTTTTATAAGATGCTCTGCCATTCAAACTTCCTGCATTTTCTACCTTCTAATTATCTGTTGGACAGTGCCTCATTTTATTAAACTGGCATTTGGTTTAATAAAACTCTTAATGTATTGTGTCATTGCAAACATGGTATCTCCATATGAAGCAACAATTGGTAGAAGGCTGGAGAGTGTTTAATGCATTTAAGTGCTATGTTTTATAACAGTGTCAGTATCATTATATTAAATTATTAAAATAGTTGAAGACATTTAATGGCCAAATTTTCTGTACCACCGTCAAAGTCAAATTCATATTTGAGTTTCATATGAGTAAGGCCTTATAACCTTATTCTTCCAGTAGCTTTGGTCTAATTATCATTGCTCATGTGACCATATTTAAAGATATTTCGAGAAAGTATTTTCTCTATGTAGTATTATATATTGTAGCAATGAATATTACAACATATCATTATCACAAAGTAAAATGGTATGTTTTTATTCCCTTAAAACAATTATAAACTAATGAATGACCTCATTGAACACTATTATTCATATTGTTTTATACTGCAGTTCATTGGTTATTTAAATGTCAAAGACCAAAGACTGGGGTTTCTATTGTATTTAACTCTACAACACTGCTGCTTCTACTAATTAATTCAAATGAATAGGAGGGCTTATAATTATAACATGAGGTAGTAAACATCCTTCTTGCAGGATTCTGAACTATAGATCATTAATTAATGTTTTGGTTTTAGAAGGAAAATTTTGTTAGCATAGTCTACATACTTTTTATACATGCATAATAAACTCCTTGATATTCATGAGACCAGTATATAAAGACTATATCCTAAAATGGGTCCAGGCTCGATTGACTCAGCTGAGTTTAAACTTTCATTGCTTGGTAAAAAATTCTTTGGAGAATGTAATTAATTTGAAATACTTTTAGAACCAGAGGGCTATTTTTAAGTGTTGGTTGAAGCAATTCCACTCTTTGAAAAAGTCAATGAAAAACATGAAAGGAAATGAGGTATAATGAACTGTGATCCTTTATGTTTCTGCAGTCTTAATACCTCATTTGTCTGAATGTTTATAAATAAAAGCCAAACAGGGTCGAAGATGAGCAAGGACGTTCACTCACAATGGAGATATGTGATTTCACGTTTGAGTGTCTTGTTATTTATACAATTCTTTAAACCAGGTCCACTACTCATTTATTTTGTTTTGTAATTTTCATGTAAATGTTTTCTTGTATATATAGATATATGAAAAATGGAACTATTTTCTTACACATACTATGCAATATGTTTGTAAAATTGCAATATTACCAAAATACAAAAGCTGTGCTTTTGTACTCTATCTTGCTTTATGTAAAATCAATCTTTTTCTATTTAAATGGACTACCTGTCCCATAAATTGTAGATAACCTATCTATTCAAAATCAGTCTATTGTATCTTTTGTTTAGTTTGCGGTGGATTGGGTTCTATTTCTTTTGGGAAAAAATGCTCCAGTTTGGCAGTTGGAAACTTTGTTTTCCTCAAAAGATGAGACCTTTGAAGCATGCAACGAGCTCATATAATTTAAGATCTCTCCTGTAATTCTTGTATTTTGTCCTAATTTTGGTGCTACTGTGTAACCATGATTAAACGTGATAGTCAAAACAAAGAAGATCAAAACTTATATGCTATCATTTATTTGAGAAAAAAGTTTAAAGAGGAGGGATATGAGTATTAGAGTGATTTAGAAACCTTTTTTGAGTATGTGTTTTAAATATCAATTCTAGTACAATCTAAGCTTTTCAGATTTTAGTTTAATCTGTATATTTATACTTGATAAAGATGCTTCCCTTATAAGAAATTGAGCATATTGTTCTTCTTAAACATAGGACAAATGAAAGTAAAGAAATCAAATTGACTTAAAAGTCTTGGTCATTACATTTTGCCAGATTTTTAGCTAAGAGTTTACCCATTCTGCAATCTTCATGATTTGATTTGGGGGATAAGACTAAATGAATTGTTACTTGCTCAAATATACATCCCTATGCAGACATATATCATCACACATAAGTACACATACACGTGCAATGGCATACTAATTGGCATTTACTTATTTGCTGTTGTGTTTCTTCATTTCTTTGTCATACTCAAAACATCAAGAACCAGCTCATTCTAAACAGTAACCTGGATTTGATTACCTTTTAGGGCTATCATTCCCTGTCCAGGACCCTGCATGCATTGAGAGTGACGTCATTTCTTATAGGTTCCAAAAAAGCAACAGTATCATTTGGAGGTTTTGTGTTTGTTTGTTGTCGTTTTGGTTACTTTTGCCTTTTTGCTGCCCACATATTTCTACAGACTGGTCCACATATTAGGAAAAAGAAAATACACACAATCCTTTACACTTGTCACAAAAGCTTTCAAACGTTAATTATCAATAGAAAATAAATGAATGCTTTTATTTGGGGGAACCTTTTATATTCTATGACTTTATTTAATATCAACAAAATTTAGGATGGTTCTAATAAGCAACCAGATACTTCCATATCTATTTCCAGCATATTCTCAGAACACTTACTAACCATAGCACTGCCTGGTTTGGGGCACTCTTTTTTCTTAAGTGGGGGTACTAGAGAGTACAGGTTCGGCATGGGTATTAAGCCAAAGAATTCTAGGACAATATTATGTTAGTATTTCCCAAAGGCCTACCACAAAAGGAGCTAAAGAGAATAGCATGGTGCAAACTGAAAGTTGTTATAGCTTTCTGTGTCATGTGACAAATTTTAGAAGGAAGGCACTTTTTTTTTTACATTTTTTCCTTCTCAATAAGAATTATTGCTTGCTATGAAGGTGGGATATATGGTAATAACAAATCATGCTATTATAGAATTCACTAGTGATTTTAAAAATTAAATATGTTCTGCCACTTAAAAGTTATTCTAACTCTAAAGGGGAATAGCTTGAAATTATTGAAAATATAAACTGCCACCCCTTGATTTGTGTGTGTGTGTGTGTCACTCAAAGAAATACTGTTGGTACTGAAAGGAGAAAGACTGTCATAAAAGAGAGATTCAATTTCACCTTAAAAATATATACTAAAGTTTTTCTCAGAACTAACCCAATCCACTCATTTTTTTCTAGTGGTGTATATAACTTGTGAAAATAGGATAAATACATTGGCTTGGCACAAAAAGAATGTCATGTTACAATTAAATATTGTATTTTAGCTGATCTAATCAGGTTTTCTAGGTAGTATTCACTTATTTTTTAATATCACTTGTTATCAGAAAGAATATCAGATTTCTTACAATATAAAGCTTTAAAACAAAAGAAATTAAAGGAAAACCATAGGAAGAAAGAAGGGACAAAAGGCTAATCACTAAAACAAGACTAGTTAATATGTTGAATAGTAAGTGTTTATTTAGGTTTCCTGAAAGTCAAGATATAAAGGGAAATTGTTAGACTATGTCATTAGAGAAAAAATAAGTATACTACTTTATAATATATAAACATTTCCTATGTTAACTCTGAAGAATTGCCTAAGTATTTATCCATGGATCAATACAGAAAATGCAATGCCTAGAAGAATAATTTAATTTTAAAAATTGTCTTATATTAACTATTAATAATTACAGAAGATAAGATGTAGGATCACTTGGAGTGTTGCAAAGCATGAGAATTTTAATTGCTCATAATTATTCATTAAAATATGCATAATTTACCCCAAATGTATAAATAAATATGTGTAAGATGTCAAATGTAAATAGAATAGATCCAAAGCATGTGAGAATTTGCCAGATATTTTTGAAAATATAGTTTTTCTTATGCAATTGTTATGTGTTTATATAACAGTGTGTAGAAATGAGTTTTGCTTATAAGGTAGGAAAAAACTGTTTGGAAAGTATTATAGATGAAAAGTCTTGTTAAAATCCCATACCACTTGAATTTCAAAAATATGGTGAACTCAGTATTTTCCTAATGTTTACAACTTGCTAGAAGATTCTGAATTCATTGGCCACCTCAATTAAGGGCTTTCAGACATCATGAAAAAAGTTGCCAATTGTTCTCAAGATTAATTAAGGAAATATAAAGCCAAAAAGGATGTATTAAAAATTCTAGAAAGATATAATACTCTCTGTCCTTAGGTCAATCTCACTACCAATGAGACTTTATAGATCATCTTGAATTTATAGCTGACTTAGAGACATTCCAGTATATTTTTAATGTATAGTATATTATATAAAGTCATTGTTTAAAGGTAGTCTAAAAGCCCAGAAAAAATAAATTTAATAAGTTAGTTTCAAAGCAGAAGACTACAATATAAAAAATTTAAATTCATTAAATAACTGAAATTTCAAAGTAAAATATTAAAAGAATTATACATTTCCTTTTACATTTCATCTTTTGACATCTACAAATTACTTATTTTTACTATGATCCACTATCCATCTTGAAGCAATACAGTCCTTATAAGTAAATGGATTTGATTTTTAAAAAGGGACATCAGAAAGTAGAAGTAAAAAATCAGATTCTAATTCTTATGTTGCCTTGAATGTCATTCAGTAATCTGCCTAAATCTAATATAAGAGGTTTAAACTTCATTTGTGATTATACATAGATTTCACCTTGCATGCCGACTCTGCCCAATGGAAAAAGGCTATCGATATGGGGCATTGTATTGATAATGATTCTAGAATAAGGTTCAAGCTCTCCAGGAAGAGTGGCATGATCATTTACCATGTCAGGGGTTCTAGAGTAATTGATTAATTGCAGTACATCTGCTCTCTTTTAGCAGTAAAATGATCTTCAAGTTTTACCAACTCAACACTAGGCTTCAGTGGCCTAAACTGTAAAATAAAGATGTTAAATACAGACCATTTTTAAATGCAACAATATCACCTGGATATACTGCATAGTTTTTAAAAATTTTAATTCTGTGCTATATGGAGATTTACTTTTACTCCAACATGGAAGTATAGCGTATAAAGCAATGTGATGAAATCAAAGGAATAAGGACTAGAGGTGGTAAGTTGTGAAGCATTTGACAATGATGAGTTATGGTCCATTCTGTAATTCAAAGTCGACAGCGGAATTATCTGGGTTATGTAAATTATCTGGTCTCTGGAAAACAATTTTGCAACATAGTCTACTGTTCAAAGATAGAAGTAAATTAACTAACATGGATTAAGTATATACTGTTAATTGTACTGAATTAAGACATTCAATTTCTGTTAAATTAATTATAATCTCAACTCTCTTTGGATTAAATTTAATTCCAGATTTATAGACGAGGAGGTTATATTTCAGAGAAGTTAACTCAATCAACTATTATAATATTTATGTTCATTTGATTTTAATGCATTCATTTACTCATTTATTTAATAAATTATAACAGGTACCTGCATATGTCAGGCACTATTTTACTAGTCTAGGCATTGGCAAACATACAGTGGCCAACCAAACAGAGATAGAAAAGGTTCTGAAGGGCCCTGGTGGCTCAGTCGGTTGGGTTTCTGCCTTTGGCTTAGGTTATGACCCCTGGGTCCTGGGATTGAGCCCCACATCAGGCTCCTTGCTCAGCGGGGAGTCTGATTCTCCCTCTCAATCTGCCCTTCTCCCTGATTGTGTGCTCTCTTTCTCACTCTCTCAAATAAATAGATAATTAAAAAAAAAAAAAGTTCCAACTCTTGTAGAGCTTCTGGATTGCCAAGGGAATGCAGACCACAAATAATATAAAAATAAACAACATAATATCATATGTGAAAAGTTCTATGAAAATAAGCAAAGAGTTGGTGGCAGGGTGAGTCTCACTCATTATAATAAACACTTGATGAAAAATAAAAACCTTTAATTATGAGTCACAAACATTTCCTTTATCACAGTATCTGGTGATCCACAGTAGAATGTGTGCCCTCCCAACCACCTGAATACCTGGGCATCAATTTGGAAAACAGTCCTAAGAGAAGTAACTAGGAAGTTTGTATTCAGATTTCAATAATATCAATAATGCTGTAACTGGGTATAAATCAAGAATAAACATTCACTGCAATTTTTAAGTCTACCATTGAATTCAAAGACAAACTGATATCACAGCTTCAGTCATAATTGCATGTGAGATCCCATGCTTTGGCCTCGGACACACTGTCTTTTAACACAGACTGTGATTCCTGTTGATTTTAAGTCCTAGCTGCATGTGGAAAATTACGCATCTTTGTGTGTGAGTGTGATACATTACCCAGTATCAACGAGAAGTTGTTTTACTATGAAATACTCCAATCCTTCAAAAAATAAATCTCAGAATGCTATTCTAATGACAAAAAATACAGGCATTGATGTACTGAAAAAAAAAAAAAGATTACTAATTCATAGCGTAATCACCTTCTACCAGGGAGACATATATATTCTGGATTCTGACCCTTACAAAATGCTTGAAGCCTCAGTGTTGCTGAGTTTTGCTGAGTGTTGTTCTATCAGATGACTTATTCATTGTTTCCTCTTCATGTGTCTGTTAAAATAAGTTAGCTGTAAAGCTAACTTGAGTATTGTCACAAAATATATCCCAAGCTAAAGCAATTTTCTCTCTGGGATGAATCTGTTGCATCAGGTGACAAGATTCTTACTATCCTTCCCATTTTAATGATTGAGTAATAGATTATGTCTTAGTGTCTTGAATATTTATTATGGAAAACACTAAATTATAAACCTACACCTTGGTCATTTGCCTAAGGGGAAGTAGAATCATATAGTGGAAAAGGTTTGGGCAAATTATTCTTTTAACTTGGGCATCCAAAGATTTTGTATTGTTAGAATGTTCCCAGACTATAATTCAATAAATCTTCATGGCCATCATAGTGACCGACCTAAAAACAGTACACTATTTGGAAGTTCTAATATTCAATTTTCAAAAGTTTTAACAAATAATATAGAGAAGTTTGATCCAGATAATTTTCCAGTTCAGAAACCTTAGATTTTGTTTTTTTTTAAAAAGAGTATACAAACTAAGTCATTTCCTTGAATTATGGCTTGTTATGTTGCATGGTTATCTGAGCATAGTTACCATAAGAAAATGCATGGTGTGAATTGTGTGAGACTGATGAATCACAGACCTATACCCCTGAAATAAATAATACATTATATGTTAATTTAAAAAAATCAGAAGAGCGGGCACCTGGGTGGCTCACTTGGTTAAGCCACTGCCTTCAGATCAGGTCATGATCCTGGAGTCCTGGAATTGAGTCCTGCACCAGGCTCCCAGCTTCCTGGGGAGTCTGATTCTTCCTCTGACCTTCTCCCCTCTCATGCTTTCCCTAACTCACTCTCTCTCTCTCAAATAAATAAATTAAATATTTTTAAAAAATAGGAAGAGCCATGAGAAGAACCTTTGGGGTGATCATAATCCATCACTCCACCAGGAATTTAAACAATCATGAAGTAATAATGTAGAGAGGGAGAAAGACAGATCAAGAAACAGACTCAATCAAGAGAATAAACTGATGGTGGGGGGCGCCTGGGTGGCTCAGTTGGTTGGGCGATTGCCTTTGGCTCAGGTCATGATCCCGGAGACCCAGGATCAAGTCCCACATCGGGCTCCCTGCTCAGCAGGAAGCCTGCTTCTCCCTCTCTCACTCCCCCTGCTTGTATTCCCTCTCTGGCTGTGTTTCTATCAAATAAATAAAATCTTTAAAAAGAAAAAAGAGAGAGAATAAACTGATGGTTACCTGTGGGAAGGTGGGTTTGGGGAAGGCTTAAGTAGGGGATGGGAACTAAGCAGTGTACTCATCCTGATTAGGTCCTGGTGATGTAAGGAATTGTAGAATCACTACATTGTACACCAGAAACTAAGAAAACACTCTATCTGGAATGAAAACAAAATATTAAAAAATTTAAAAATGCACGATAATAGACACTTATTAGAACACTTAAAAACAATTGAATCAGAGGACTAGTATCTAATAATAGCAACTTAGAGGTAACACTATCATTTGCATTACAATAGCCTTTTTTACAAAGATAAGTCAGTTCAGGTTGGAGCTAAACTTATTATCAATGGTGATGCTAAAAATAGATTTGGAGGCTCTGACTGATCTATCAACTTCCCCACACTGCTTCAAAAAAAAAAAATTTTTTTTGACCTATCATATTTTCACCACTCCCAAAATGAGTACAACCATATAAACACAAATATCTTATGAGACTTGTAAAGTTACATATTTCTTGAAGTAGTACTTAAGTGTTACTTCATAATCTGTTTAAAGTAAAATTTTTTTGTTAATGGTAACAAAATGGTAGTCCCTGGGTGGCTCATAGCTCAGTCCACTGGGTGTGTGACTCTTGGTTTCAGCTCAGGTCGTGATGGGGCAGGGGAGAGGAGGGTTGTGGGATCCAGCCCTGCCTTGGCTGTGTGCTCAGGGCCCAGTCTGCTTGTCCCTCGCCCACATCTTCTACTCCTTCCCCCACTCCTGAGTGCTCGCTTGCTCTCTCTCTCTAATACATAAATAAATAAAATCTTAAAAAAATATAATGTCTCGAGACATGTCCATGTTCAGATCATTATCAGGAAGGTTAAAAGATCATTTATCCTGCTAAAGATCAGGAAGTTGAATAAATCTAATTGATTTTATTCAGCCTCAACTTTATCTTTCTCTGTTTTTGTTTTGTATTATTTAAAATCAACATCTTAACCCACATTTAGCAAATGCATATATATGATTGTACTTTACTTTCCATAGTCCTAAGATCTGGAGCTGGGTTATTGTGATAATGTGATAAATGTAAGAACTGTTAAAATTTTTCCCACATAAAAGTTTTTGTGACAAACTTTAAAAAATTACATACAAGATAAAATTGAGCACCATTTAGACATGATGGCTACTGTGTATGAAATGTATAAATCTTTTGATCTAGTTTAACCACATACATTCAAATTTAAGATGCTATACTGAAAAGGTCAAAGAAAATCCTCATTTTACCTGCAAAAATGTGTTAAATTGTTCTATTCTGGTGGGGAAATATATTTAATCCGCTCTGTATAACAGCAACAACTCGATATGAATTGTCAGGAAATGGTTTTAGCTTCTGTCCTGCCATGCCTCTAAGTTCTATCATGGTGTGCAAATGGATAGTCAAGGGAATTCAAATGTCTACTTACCTAAGAATAGTGATCAGTCATTGTCCATAAAAGATAATCACTGTTCAAAAAAGTGAGTGAATGATAAGAACTGTATGATATTTCAAAAATTAAAGGGAAATTAATAACCAAAAAGTAATCAAAATTAAAGGCAATTATTCTTACTAAAATGCATCGTTTGAAAAAAAATGCATCACTTGTATTAAAGTCAAAGCCATTATTTCCAAATATGATCCCCTCCATGATGATTTCACCAAACTGAATAATACAGTGAGAAAATGAGTTACATAATATTCTTCAATTGATGCAATTTCTACAGGTTTAGTTTCTCAGTCTATAGCGTCTGGACTAGTCTGGTTTTTCATGACCTCAGAAAAGAAGAATCATCTTAAAAATCAATAAACAGAAAGAAAAGTACATGGCTTAAAGTATTAATTATTCACTGTTTGACTAGGTTGGCATTTCTGAATCTGAAGATTTATTTAAGCTAGCAATAATCTGGTACCTACAAGTTTTCATTTAATTCTCTGCACTTTTCTGCAAATACATTTGTCAAATAGATTAAGGTATAATTGGGACACTTTTCTTTACTCAAGAAGTTCAACAAAATGGCCTTACCCAAGCACCCAAATTTACTATTTGCAAACAGGAATGCCTGCAACAAAATAAGCTGCTTTCCAAAACAAAAGATTGGATTTTCCTAACATAAGAAGGGTTACTGGGATGAATTTTAAGCAGAATTCCCTTAGCAATTGCTTAACTATAGAAAATTCAATTAGGAACCTATTATTTTCATCCTACGCTAGTAAGGACATGCTCTATTTTTATTTGAAAATTGGGCCACTTGGATGAACCCAAGTACTGTAAAAATGACTTTGTGATTATTCAAAATGTATAGGAAACTCTTCAGAATGTAATTACACTTGCTCCAAACTTATGTGATCTAACACACACACCCTGAGTTTCCTTTGGGTAATTTAGGAGCATTATGTCGCTGTTCACAAAGATCAATGGAAGTCTGCATTTTTTCATGATTACAAGACTCATTTGCAGAAATGCACATTGTGTATCTTAAAAGTGTGCTAAAATCACATCATTTATTTCTTGGTGAGGTTTTATTTATCTATTCTTTTTTTACCTCCTGCTTTAAAATCTTACATATTTTTTAGGCATGATGAAGTTTTAATTTTTACTCATGTAGTGTGCATTTTACATTTCTTAAAAGACTGAAAATTTAATATTTAAAGAAAAAATAATTGCCATATATTTTGGATAACAAGGAAAAAATGAATTTTGACCACATACTTCACTTCCTGAGACAATATAATTTTTATCAGTTTAGCTAATGTCTCCATATAATTTTAAGATGTATAAACATATCTTCCCCCAATATAGTCTTGGACATTTTAATTTTAAAATATCACTTTAGTCAAATTATTATAATAAAATATGTACATTTTAATGAAGTTTCTAAATAGTATGTTGTATCCTTTTATAAATTTGTTTTATTGAGATTATTACAATATATGCCTGCAGTATATTGTAAAAATTTTAAATGTGTGTTACATTGGATTTTTAAAAGTAAATATAAATAAAAATATTTAGTACAAATGATAGTAAAATGTGATAACTTTTTCTCTCAGATGGAAGGCTTTGCCATCATAATAACATCATTTATTTTGGGAAGAAGAAAATTCTCTTGGAAAAGAGTGGTAAATAAATGATATTATAAAGCACTGAAACATCTAACAAAGTGAATGCTAGATTTAAATAGTTACTCAGAAGATAAACTGATTATTTCTTCTATGATAATATACCTTTTATTTTTTTGTGAGGATGTTCTACAAATATGCTCTTTCTTCCTTTAATTTTTCTGCAAAGAACCAGCCTGTGGTTCTTTAGACAAAAATAGGCAAAATTCACCTAAAACCAGACTGGGATATAAGTCTCTTAATGCAAACATCTCACACTGAGTCAGTGTTTTCCAATGAATGTTTCATGAATCACTAGTTCTACAAGCTATAAATGTAAAACAGCAGAGTTCCATAGACAAAACAAAACTGAACATCAAAACCATGAGAAAGAATGAACAGGTATTGTCATACCAATTTTTTGACTTTTTTAAAGACTTTAATACATATTGAATAACTTCAATATTGAGATACACTTTGCAATGTTTCCCAGTTACTTAAGCAAATAAACTTTTTTTAAAGATTTTATTTATTTATTAGAGAGCATAAACAGGGGGAACAGCAGAAAGGGAGACGACATGGGGCTCCATCTGAGAGCCCAGGATCATGACCTGAGCTGAAGGCAGAGACCTACCCAGCTGAGCCACCCAGATGCCCTGAGAAACTTTTTTAATGGCGAATATCTTTGGAATTGTTGCCCTAGGTTTTTCAGCAATGTGCTATACTGTGAATTGTGATTTCATTCACATAAATGACCCAAGTTATTGTATAAAGGAATGCTCTCCAGCCCCCTGTCCATAGTATATTCAGATAACAAATATTTTTGAATAAAAACATTTAATTTACCCCAAGAATTTCCCATTTGTTGTATCTATTCTATCAATTTGAATTCTGATTCCCTTGCTTTACTGCTTATTGATAATCACTAAGGCTTCTATGTCTGCCTATAAATATTTGACACAAGATTTGGTGACAAATAGAATTAGATATTACATAAAAATTGTTTTAGGCACGTATCATGTTTCCTTTTATAAGAGTTCAGATTGCGTGTGGGCTAAGGCTATAGCAATGGAGAATCTGAAGAAGTGTGACATTTTTATATTTAGCATTTACATACAGAGCTAGCAATGCTATAATCCCATGGTTATTTCATAATGCTTTCCTATACAGTCTATTTTAAAAACTCATTTGCTCCCAGAGCACAAATACTTTTACTAAAAATTTATGAGAATGAAAATTCACAGGCTTTGATAAAAACATTTTCTTGTTAAAAGGTAAATGAAGATGAACCCAACTTTGAAAAGTAGGAAAATCAGTAGTTACATAATCTGTTTTTCACGGATTCAAATCTCTGAGTTTTCTTTTTTCATTGCTTGTAAGGGTTGTTTTTTTTTTTTTTTTTAAGATTTTATGTATTTATTTGATAAAGAGAAACACAGCCAGAGAGGAAACACAAGCAGTAGGAGTGGCAGAGGGAGAAGCAAGCGTCCCGCAGAGCAGGGAGCCGGATGTGGGACTCGATCCTGGATCTCCAGGATCATGACCTGAGCCGAAGGCAGTCGCTTAACCAACTGAGCCACCCAGGCGCCCCTCCAATATTTTTTAAAAATAATTCATTTACATTATTATTATAACACCCAAGAAGTGTTACTTCAAGCAAAAGATGCAGAAAGAAGAGCGAGATTTACAAAACTTTGAAAAGCACAACATAGTCATAGAGTACATATTAAATAACGTTCTCACTCATTTTTGTAATTGTAAATTGTTATAAATCTATGCATCCTCAAATTACATTTAAAGAGGAGGAAAAAATCGATCCAATAATACAAGATAGAGCTAAGAGGTATTGTCAATATATGTGAACACATTAGCATATATATTGGTAGGAAAACAGAACAAAATATGTGAGAAAGAATTTTAAAAATCTGTATTACAAATAGTACCAAATTAGAAATATATTATGGACTGATTTAAAGTCAGAGACATCAAAGCCCTTAAACAGTTAGGGCAGGATTATCTTACTATTACTACAGGAAATATTTAATAGACAAAAGACAAAGACTGAATCTGTTGTCAAAAATGTTTGCACTGGGGTTCAAAAATAAGTAAAAGTAGCTTGCCTATGTAAAAAACTATGTACTAGAGAATTTTTTAGTGCAACTTACTTCAATTTACAGATATACAACAGTGTTCCATTGGAGACTTCTTGATCTAAATTTTTAAAAAATGCCCTTTTTATACAGATACTAATATTTTCTTCTTCTAGAGCTCTCTGATCCTCTCTCCAATCTTTTCTGCGTTCTTCTTCATGTTTTGTGATAGTTTCAGTGGTAGCTGAATGCTCTGAACAACCTCTACCTACAGTATTCTTAGAGACTCAATAATCACTGGAATGCAGAAAACCCATTTATTAAAAGTGAATGGTTGGATTCCTTTTCTGCATTCTGCCCCAATGGACTCTTTCATTTTATTCCCTTATGCCCAAATAACCAGGAGTCACTGCATTGCTCACACTGTTCTGCATTCGCAATTTCTCATCCAGCATGTTTTCCTGACTTTGGTATCTGTAACCTATTCAAACACTGACATCTGGGAAGACAACCCAGCAGTTTGCTTCTCTTGTACCTTAATACTATGTAGCCCTTCATCAATAACATAACCTCAGTGGTTCGACTTCTTCAGTGGTTCAACCCAGTCCATATCACCTATTTTTAATATTTAAGAAACCAAGAACTCTGAAAAATAATCATATTGTGAATTTTTCTCTTACATTTGCTTAAATTTTTGTTGTTAGAATTCACTGAGATTTATCTAAAATCTAAAATATTTTAAAATGTTGATAATTCTAAATAATTTTATTGCCGATTATGTAAATATAATACTATAATTCATGAATGACAGTAAGGTAATTAATAAATACATTGTAAATAATACAATTTAAATAATGCAATATTAATGAAAACTAATTACAGTAAATTGTAAACCACTGGCTCATGAAAAAGACGTGGCACTTAATGATGCGGATAAAGCACAGTATTGGATCCCAAGAAACTTACTTTCATTGTAGTGTTTTGGAAAAATGCTACACTAAATCAGTTTTAAGAAGCACTAAATCAGTTCTAAGAAATCAACAGATAAGTGAGAAATTCAGAGAATACAAAACAACAAGATTTCAAATAGATGCAATCCTAATTTGGGGAAAAACAGAGGATAGCAGCAAGAAATTTGAAAATGCCTTTCATTTACTCCATCCCACCTGCCTCCAAGACCCAAGAGTCAGTGAACTCTCTCACCAGGTGTGACTTACTTGGTGCAGTCTGACCACTAACCCACATATTAGCTCACAGTGTGACTTATCCCACGAGGTGCACTTGAGATTTTTTTTTCTGACTTTTTTTTTAAGCGGTTGAAGTCAATCAAATGTGATAAATGTATTCACGACTTGCTAAAATTCCAGCAAGAAAAGGAAATATTAAAATAAATAAAATACACATTACTGCAAACTACTCCAAATATATGGCTTTTTAAACAGTTTGAATGTTTAATAACTGGAATCCTCCTTCATATTTTCCACACCTTGCTGTGTGTTCATCATTCCACTAAAGAAACAAGTTTTTGTGTTTCTAGGACAATGAAGACTTATTTTCTTAAATCACCAAATTTTCTTGTATCATGTAAAATTAGAGTTTTGTTTGACTTGTTTCCCCCAACTTCCAAATCATTAACATCCGTTATAATGTTTGCCTGAAGTCCTTCTAATGTAAGAAGTCTTCAGTTTTAGTGTCTCTATATTTATGTGAAAGAATGTTGCTTTTCTCATGGTTATGACCAATTATGAGGCAAAAGCTCATTCATATGGGTTTGATGAGAATATTATGACCTATATCCTGTATTAAGTGAAACGGACATATGGGAAATCCTTTATCAAGGTTTCTGCTCATAGCAAACTTCTAATATCATTATACTTATATTTCATGTATGAAACATTATAGTTGCTCCTTTAATAAAAAAAAAGTATAGATGCAGTGGAACCCTAAAAAATGTGACCTTGATAAGTTTTCCACCCACTGTGTATCTAAAAATCTTGCCACATATGGTGGAAGAAATATTGCCTACTATTTGATCTTTTGAGTTACTTTCTTTTTCCCCAGGACTCATGGAATTTGTGATTTTCACCAACATGACATACCCAAAGGCAAAGCCAGGTATATGCTTAATGTCATATGTACTGACTGAAATTCTACCCATTTTATTTCCACTCCATTAAACAAAATAAAAGGGAAATATTTTAGTCTGTTGTAGGTATACTGTTGAATGCCTCCAACTCACAAAACATTAATTATGCTGATCCTATGAGAGCAATCAGTATGTTTGGGGTATTGTGGACCTGTTGTATGCCTTGGTTATGCTGTTTTAACCAAGGAAAATAAACTGCATGTTTTGATTCTGTTCTGCCTCATGTGACCTCCTAGTGGTCTCATTAAATAGAAGAAAACCACACCCTGGGAGACCACAGAACTCATTTTCCTGTGGAGGTATCCTGATGTGACTTACCATCACGGAAAATAATAAAATGTTCCCAAATTGACGAGAAGAACTAGGAGGAAGATATTCATAAAATAGCATCTCCTGTATTTCCAGTCCTTGGTTACCCTCCTGTAACAAATTACAGCTTAGGAAGGAGTGTTAAAGAATGAATGAAGAAATACTAGAAAATGCTTACAAATAACATCTACAGTGATTCCCATGAACTTTGAAAATAATTCATTTTCAATTCAGCACAGCATCTCAAACACTCTTTAAAGTCAGCTCTATACTCTGAAGTGTGTGAGGAGACTGAGTAAGTCTGTGGGCAGGAGCTATGCCTGTCCTAAAGCTTATGGTATGGGGAAGGGAAAACACTCACATGGTTGGATTACAAGGTGTTAAATGTTACATGGGGAGAAAAACAAGATGTGGTTCTTAAATTTTAAAATCCTCTTCTTTGTTCATTTTAGCTACTGCCAAAATATGATTTGTATTAATTAAATACCAAAGATTTGGGGTAAAGATACATCTGAAACATGTCTTTTCTATAAAGCTCTTTGATGAACATGGATTTCTGAATGAGACAAAGTGAGGCATCTTTGATGAATATAATAGAGGAATACTCTGTCCTACAAAGTCTCCCTAGGATATTTTCTTGATGTATGATCTCTGGAAATCTTAGTTCCAAGACTTTAAAAAAAAAGATATTTAATTAGTTTGGAAATCTTACTCAAGGGCACTATCTTCTTCTAATTTTAAACTAAGTGCTTCATGATTGAGATGCTATTGTTCAGGGAAAAGAATGCTAACCATTATTGCAACGATAATGAGTAAGTGTATCATGAACAATAAACAGAAGAGCCAATGACAGGGAAAATGTGTAGGTGTGACACCATTCTCAGGAAGCTGGAGAACAAAGTGCTTTATAAGAATAGCAACATATATTCTATATGCACAGGGTCTGGGGATAGGAAACTATTTAGTTATCTCCAGGAAAATAGCCAACACTCTTCCTCTGCATTAAACATGTATGAGGTAATATAATTACCAGAGAGAGAATCAACCTAAACACTGGTCATGCTGACCCTATTCTTATCAATAGGGCAATGGCAACAATGATGTCAGTAACATTAATGATTCTCAATTACTGCTTAACCGAGGACTCCCACAAGTCCATCCTTTCTTTTTTTTTTTTTTTTGTAATGATATATCTTTCTAATGACTGACTTTTTTTTTTAAGATTTTATTTATTTGACAGAGAGAAACACAGCCAGAGAGGGAACACAAGCAGGGGGAGTGAGAGAGGGAGAAGCAGGCTTCCCGCCGAGCAGGGAGCCCGATGTTGGACTCGATTCTGGGTCTCCGGGATCATGACCTGAGCCGAAGGCAGTGGCTTAACCAACTGAGCCACCGGGGCGCCCCAAGTCCATCCTTTCATCATCATTTGCTAGAATACAAATGACAACCTTTCATAACAGATATCATTGTTCTTGTTTTCCAAATAAGGAAAAATTAGTCTTTTAGAACATGAAGTAGAACTGTAAACATGGGCTGGTTTTACTACTTACTCTTATTTCAAATGTATTTAAAGTCCCTTTGATGGGGAGCCCGGGTGACTTAATCAGTTAACTCTCTACCTTCAGCTCACATCATGATCCCAGGGTCTCCCTCTCCCTCTGCCTGCCTCCCCCTGCTTGTGCTCTCTCTGTGTGTCAAATAAATAAAATCTTTAAAATGTATTTAAAAATTAAAAAAATTAAAAACCTAAAAATCACTTTAAAAACATAAGCAACAGGCTTATAGAAAGGACGTTAGAAGTCTAGAAATGAGTGTTAACGAGTTTTATCTTTTCTATTTTTTTTAAGATTTTATTTATTTGAGAGAGAGAGACAGCACAAGTAGGCAGAGAGGCAGGCAGAAGAAGAAGCAGGCTTCCCACCGAGCAGGGAGCCTGATGCAGGGCACAATCCCAGGACCCCGGGATCATGACCTGAGCCGAAGGCACACATTTAACCAACTGAGCCATGCAGTCACCCCAAGTTATCTTTTCTAATTATAAATGGCTTTTTTCTAATTATGTTGAGAGTATACATGGTAATGGTTACTTCTTATGTTTCCTCTCTGCTAAGTACCTTTCAAATACTCTTTATTTTGGAAACTTTTCTGCCTTATAAATCCCGAGCCCTGAAAACAGAGACCAGAACAAGGGTGTGGACAGGTAACGTGGACGTCGTGGATCAAACACGCCCATGCAAGGCTGTTTTGCGAGCTTGCTTCCATGCAGAATTGGTCTTCAGGCAAGTGTGGTGGCAGAGGCTCCCTTCTGTGACACATGGCATCCCGGCCAGAGTCCGCACTTCCGTTTCTGGTGCCTTTGCCCAGCAGCAGTGGTGGTGAGGTCTCTACCCCGAAAGCCAAGAGCTACTGAATATCCATCAGTAAGTTCTCTCATGAACTAAACTGGACTCCTGGGTTTATTTTTTGTGTTTGTCTGCTGGCTTGTTTATTTTTTTAATCCATTGCCTTGGGGCGCCTGGGTGACTCAGTCCTTAAGCGTCTGCCTTCGGCTCAGGTCATGATCCCGGAGTCCCAGGATCAAATCCCACAC
The DNA here is from genome assembly GCA_004023965.1 of Spilogale gracilis. Classification (NCBI taxonomy): domain Eukaryota; kingdom Metazoa; phylum Chordata; class Mammalia; order Carnivora; family Mephitidae; genus Spilogale; species Spilogale gracilis. The sequence continues at coordinate 140,558 of PITA01002287.1, read as the reverse complement.
CAGGCTCCCTGCTCAGCGGGAAGCCTGCTTCTCCCTCTCTCACTCCCCCTGCTTGTGTTCCCTCTCCAGCTGTGTTTCTCTCTGTCAAATACATAAATAAAATATTTTTTAAAAAAAATTCATTGCCTTTATGTCCTGAATTTTTTATTTAGAGAATTTAGGAAATTCAAGAATATGTATAAAGAATTCAAGAAGGGGCGCCTGGGTGGCTCAATTTTCTAAGTGACTGCCTTCGGCTCAGATCAGGGTCCTGGAGTCACAGGATCAAGCCCCGCATCTGGCTTCTTGCTCAGTGGAGAGCCTGCTTCTCCCTCTACCTGCTGCTCTGCCTGCTTGTGCTCTCTCTATCAAATAAATACATAAATAAGTCTTAAAAAAAAAAAAAAAAACTTAACTAAAAAAATTCAAGAAAAAAGAACTTTCCTAAAATTTTACCACCTAGAGATATACAATGATAGTATTTTAACACTTGTCTTTTCAAATATGTCTATATGCTTTGAAATGTTTTGTAAATACATACTCGCCTATGTATGGATACTACTCACTTGTCGCATGTTGAGGGGGGCTGTTCTGTTACCAAATACACATGGAGTAAAGTTCCAAGGATGCTGAGAACATAGACTAATAAATGCCTCCACATTAACTGTAACACATTAACAAGTTGTTAGGCATACTGCCCTAGGATTCAGGAGAAGATATCCCAGATTCCCAGTCGAAGACCAAAACACTCATTTCACCTAATTCTGAGTTTTGGCAACCTAAGTGACTCTCCACAGTTTGTACTTGGTTAAGCAAAGTTGACATCATCCCCCCTCCCAGAGGCAACCTCTACCCAATCGGTGGCGGGTAAAGGATTTAAAAGGACTCTTCTCCTTGCATCAAACTGAAACAACTCTAAATGGCCTTCTCAGCTTAGAGACTCAGCTTAGAGACAGGATCTTTTCAGGCTTTTGCTGAGGCTGCATCATAACTAAGCCCTTCTCTGTCCCAAATCCTGCTCCCTACAACCCATTCTACGTGTTGAAAGCAGTCTCAACAAACTTTCGTGCTGTTTTTCCTCCCAGAGTCTGCTTCTCAGGGAATTCAGTCTGCAACATTGGCAATCATTCCTGAAAACCCGTCAAAAGAAGGACTGAATCACTGGGGTAGGGGACTGAGGTTGGGTGATCGTAGGATTTTCTAAACTAGAAACAGTCCTGCAGTGTTTCCTGTTCCCTCTCCATGAGAGAAGGGAGAAGCACCATTTTCCTAATATCCTTATCCAAGAAGAACCCAATATAAAGAACTTGGATCAAATTATAATGGATTTCAAAAAAAAAAAAAAAGATAAAAGAGCTTGGGTGATGTCCTCTGTGGGTAAGTCAGTCATCTGGAAAGGACCTCACTACCAAGAGCTTCCTACTGGAGCATGGGGATGTTAGGGAAAAAGGTCATCGCATATTGACAAAGAATATTAAAAAAAAAAAAAGGTAAAAACCATGGCTTTCATTTAAATAAACACATATCAAAGATTTTAGCATATTTGTTAATTGAAGAAATCTGGAAGCAGTCCCAACTGGTTTAAAAAAGAATCCAAAGAACAGACAAACATAAACCCATCAAAAATGTTGAAATTAATTTGCTGAATAGACACAAAACTGGCAACAGTCCATAGAACAATAACCAATAGCACTTCACTGGACACAGTCTGTATTTCTATAAACACACATCATTTGCATTCCTATCACTTTTCTGTAACTTGCAGTTGTAAAATTGAGGAAAAGATGACTCTGATGGGTGACCTATATGGAAGCCACTGTTGTTCTGACATCACAAAAGGACAGAAGCTGAGGGACATCTCAAAACAGCAGCAGGAGAGTGCAGAGTCCGTGCAAAAGAGCACAGTTCAGGATGTGAATGTCCCCAGTTAGTCCCACAAATAGCCCGGAAATGAATGATCATTTTGGAGGCTTGCCATGACACCATTTATCAGTCAAGTAAGGACAAGAAACAAAACTGAGGGGGAAAAAAAAATTCTGTGTTCTGTTTTCTTGCATTGACACCCCCCAGGTCTTGCCCTATCACGGCAGAAGATAGAGGCAGCACAGTGGGTAAGGGAGGAGGACACAGAGAGACAATCAATGTGAGGGCCGCTGCTGGCCTGCCTCTAGGGGTGGAAATGGAATTGCCTTAAGCTAACAAGTTTTTGCATGGAATGGACTGGACTTTTAAATTTGAAAATGACACTATTTTATGGCCTGAAATTTACCAAAAAACTGTATTATGTTGGTTATTCTATGTTTGCACCTTCTGATCCATTCTTTATTTTTTTCTGCCCTGTTCCTTGCCCAGAATGCTGACCCCTGCACGTGGCATCTCCTTGTCTAACCGCCCCCCGCCCATGACTTTGGCTTCTGATTGTCCATCCAGCTGGGGCCCTATACCAGTAGCACATCAGAGAGAGAGGAGAAAGAGAATCCAAGGCATTTATTTCACTTACACCCCTTACTAGGGATTGCTGGGTTATTTCTGTGTTTCTTACACATGGTGACAACTCGCGCATAGTCCCATAGCTAGGGTTTCCTGCTTCAAGGGCTCTGAAGGCATCCGACTGTTATTAGGGATTTCCACTGGCAGTCCCTGAGGGCTTCACTATCTCTTCTTGGAACCTTACTCTTAACATTATCTCTGTAATTCCACCTTGGTTTTTCCTTAAAGATTTTATTTATTTGAGAAAGAGGGAGAGAGAGAGAGCGAGAGTGTGAGCTGGGGGAAGAGCAAAGGGAGAGGAATAAGCAGACCCAGTGCTGAGCAGAGTCTGACCTGGGACTCCATCTCGTGACCCTGAGGTCATGACCTGAGCCGAAATCAAGAGTCAGTCACTTACCTGACTGAACCACCCGGGCACCCATGTAATCCCACCATATTAAACTCCTTTTTACTTCATTGTTGGCTGTGCCACCTGTTTGCTGATGTGAACCAGAATGATGCGCCAAAAAAATCTGTCCAAAATGTCTTCCAAAACCACTGAATAGCTGATAGAATGTGATTGAAACACTGGTCTGAGAAAAAAACAAACCAATTTTCTTTTTGCATTTTACTATGTGAAGCTAATTCAGTGAAGATTTTATATGTGAATATATATATTTCATTTTTATTTAATACACATATATTATGCATTTACTTTTTTTAAAAGATTTTATTTATTTATTTATTTGACAGAGAGAAACACAGTGAGAGAGGGAACACAAGCAGGGGAAGTGAGAGAGGGAGAAGCAGGCTTCCCTCCGAGCAGGGAGCCCGACGTGGGACTCGATCCCAGATCTCCGATATCATGACCTGAGCCGAAGGCAGTCACTTAACCAACTGAGCCACCCAGGCTCCCCGTATTTACTTTTTAAGGTTTTATTTATTTGAGATAGAGAGCACCAGCAGGGGGAGGGGCAGAGGGAGAAGCAGGCTCCCCACTAAGCAGGGAGCCCCAGCTCGATCCAGGACTCCAGGATCACAACCTGGGCTGAAGACAGATGCTTAACTGACTGAGCCACCCAGGCACCCTATATTATGCATTAAATATTAAACTTATTACATAAATTTATATGACCCAATGTACATATTAATTTTAATTATATTTAAATATTATTTAAGTATAATAAATTATTTTATAAATGCTATAAACAACTCATACTCCTCAGTGAGTGGTGTTTCAACTCAAAAATGTACCAGGGAGATTTTTGATATACAATGTTCCTTATAACAGCTTATAGTATTCCATTGCCATGATATAGAGCAATTTAACCACATTCTCTAATCATAACACAATTTGAGTTCTTTCCAATTCAAGACTAGCATAAACATTGGTTTGATGAAAATTCTCAATACACTAATCTTGCATATAATTTTAACAACCCATTCTACATTGCAGTCAGAGTCTATTTTTAAATTTTAAATTTTAAAACAAACTAATTTACATCCCCAATGGTACTAGATATAGTACCATTTTATTTGTATCCTCAACCAGCATTATCAACAAATATTAACTATGGTTAAATGAATGTTTGCTATATGATATAAATTGTACTAAGAGTTTTCTAAAACCATCTTACTGTCATACCTTATCTAATCTTGTTAATCCTTATTTTTTCCCAAACTGGTAAACAAAATATTAACACCTCAGTTTTTATGTGCAATTTCCCTAAGACAAGTTACATGAATATGAATAGCTTGTATTTTTTCTTTAGTAACAGCTTGTTCTAGGCTTTATTAATGTTTCTACTGACATTTAAATATTTTCTTTGTTTTAAAAGATTTTATTTATTTATTTGACAGAGAAACACAGCCAGAGAGGGAACACAAGCAGGGGGAGTGAGAGGAGAAGCAGCCTTCCTGCTGAGCAGGGAGCCTATAAGGTGCTGGATCCTGGGACTCTGGGACTCGGGGATCACAACCTGAGCTAAAGGCAGACACTTATCATCTAAGCCACCCAGGTGCCCCATAAATATTTTCATATAATGAAAATATTAGTGCTTTGTATAGCATTAGCTGTCTCAGAAAACTTTTTTTTTTTTTTTAAGATTTTATTTATTTGACAGAAACACAGAGAGGGAACACAAGCAGGGGGAACGAGAGGGAAACGCAGATCAGGAAGCCCGATGTGGGGCTTGATCTTGGGACTCTGAGACCATGACCTGACCCAAAGGCAGACGCTCAACAACTGAGCCACCCAGGCGCCCCTATCATCTTCTTCTTTAGTTTTGTTTATTTTCATTTTTATGGTGCTATGTCATATGAAAGGTTTCATTTATGAATTCAAACCTAAATATGATTTATTTATGATCTGCAAGTTACCTTTAAAATTTGATTAAAAAATTATGAACCCCAAAGATTATGAAAATATTCACCTATATTTTCCTCCATCACCTTCATAATTGAAATTTTACATTTAAAATTTGATTCATATGTTATTTATCTTTGGTTTGCCCTGGCATGTTTCATTTTCCCACAGATAGCTCGCTATATATTTCATCACTATTGAAGTGATTGTTGAACTGAAAATGATTACCATGGAGGTTGTCATGACTGTGAAGCCTGCATGAGCTCACACAATTTGAATGAGAGACTGGCATGGAAATTGGTGTCTAACCTGACATGGCAAGTCCTAGGCAGAGGCTACCCCTTTGCAGATGCTCAGAATTGACATTCTCCAAGCAGCAAGTGATTGTGGTAGATAGGCTATATAAAAAGGATAAATCACAAAATTTCTGATAAACACGTGAATGTTTAAAATTTAAACCTTCTCTGTGGAAAAGAACCAAGTCCCATTAGAAAGAGAAAGACAAGACAAAATCTGGGCATATCCATGAACAGACTTATCTTGTCTTGGGAATGATATGTTATGGTAATAATAATATACAATTCACCTTCATCAAATGCCCCCCCAAATGACAATACAGAGGTTTCAGAATAAAACCTACTAAATCCTACTAAAGAAAGTGTAGCTGATACAGACATGCTGAAGAGAAATTTAGTAATACCAAATGAAGTTGTAGATTTAATTCTCTATCACCAGGTGATTTTATTTGTAGGATCTGCTGGAGCCACCAAGTTGCGTCCTAGATAAAAGGGCTTAGCCGGACGTTAACGTGGACAGCCAGACTCATCTTCTGCATTGTTAGCCATGTCGTGCATCCTGAGGTGGGGTTTCTTGTCTCCAGAATAGATGCCTACTGATTTCCACAAATGTGTCTCATGAATTGGCTCTTGCCATGATGTGCCTTTGTAGAAAATGTCATATTTGTGCACATGTATCTGAGATGGGTACAACATAGCTACCACATCACTATGGCTAATAGCAAAAATGTGCAGGCTACACACTGCCCATCAGTAAGAAAAAAGGATGATTAAGCTCAGTTTCCTCTAATATTTATATAGACATATATATATTAGTCCATAATAAAATAAATAAAATATTAGTCCATGATGATTTTTTTAAATGTTGAGTTAAAGAGAAAGATGCAGAAGAATAAGAGTACCATACCATTTATGGACATATAATATACATAATAATAATAAATTTATTGGGATAATAAGTAAAGGGGATTAAGAATAAATCATGATGAACACTAAGTAATTTATAGAATTATTGAATCATTGTATTGTATACCTGAAATTAATATTACACTGTATGTTAATTATAGTTTAATAAAAATATAGAGACAAAAATATACATAGCAATAATAAACTTATTTTGGTATGTTGTACACATGAGAAATAAAAGACAAAAATATGCATCAGCTTCAGAGGGGTGGGAGAGATGGAAAAGCAAGGGGAGGCTGGGGACTTCAGCACTATCAGTAATAATACTTCACATCAGTTTGCAAAAAGAGAGGGTAAGAAATGGGAGGGCACGAAAGGGAAGAGAGTGCCTTTGAAAGGCTGAATAAAGAAGAGTCTTATCACCTTCCCTCTAATGTCACTAAATCTGTCCAGTTGAAATTAACACTGTAATTTATATTGTTTATATTTATCCCCCTAAAATACCTTTCTGTGGTCTAATATTAGGACTTTTTTCCTGACTGCTCTTCGAAGTAATAGAATACATTCTGTCTAGGGCTGTGTCGTGAGCAGAGTGTTTTAGAATCGGTTTAATATTCCCCTTCGCAAATTGCTAACTAAATATGAACCTAAGCATTTTTGTATATTTGGATTAATTGAATTGATACTGTATCCATTCCGTCAATGACATTACATTTCTCTGGTAGAAGATGTCTGTTGAATTTATACTGGTTAAAAAGTGTCACTACTGAGCAGCATCTAAAAGTTACAAATTCATAAGGAAAGTTGCTAATAGCACGGCCCAAACGCAATAGGAGCATTTGTACTGTGGAGCATTTTCGTGGTGATTTTCCGCACTCCAGACAGGAATAGCTGCCACTTGGAGCAGACAAATCTGATTGATGATCACCTGTAAGGAGGCGACAGGCTCTTTCTGAGCAGTTGACACATAGTGCATTTTTTTTTGGCTTGGACTACATGTTTAACCATTAATATCTAAATTCATTTGGACCTGTGCATTTTGTAACTGTGCTGGTTTATTTAAGTACCTCATTGAACTATTCATTATTATCTTGGAAAATGAAACGTAGTCCAGGCAAAGATCTCATGTTCAATTGTACGGGACAGTTATCTAAAAAATGAAAAATTCTGGCTTCCAGTGCTGTTTAACCATATAACATTGTGATTTTGGGGGTTAAGTCACTGAACTCTGTATGTCCAAATGTCCTTATTTTCAAAGACAGGGGTGGGGAGCTTCTACATACTGAACATATCCAGGATGAATAAAAGAACACCAAGGATGTAAAATTAAAACAAATTTCAATATAGTTATCCCATTGTTAGACTTCAAAATTCTCCTGCATTTTTTATAAAGATTTTATTTATTTATTTGACAGAGAACACAAGCAGGAGAGGAGCAGGCACAGGGAGAGAGAGAAACAGGCTCCCTGCTAAGCAGAGAGCCCCATGTGGGGCTTGATCCTGGGACCTTGGGGTCATGACCATGAGCCAAAGGCAGATGTTTAACTGACTGAGCCAGCCAGGCACCCCTCCTGCATTTCAAGATAAATACAAACTCTCTACTTTCCAGCCTATACCTACAGATTCATTGCCTGCTATTCAAAATAGCAATCCTAAAAATAGTCCTTCTCTCTGGATCTCCACACATGCTCCTAAAGAAATGACTTTCCTCTTCTGGGGAACACCTACTTATTTTAGAAAGTTCAGCTCATAAGACACCTCTTCTGAGAAGCCTTCTTTGATCATAAAATAAACAATCCTCTATGTGCCTCCCTACTCCATATGTATACCTCTATAATAACACATTACCATTTTAGTTATTGAACTTATTTTGTTTGAATTCATGAGGGCTGAGCTGCCTTTTTCACTTGAATTTTTGGTGCTTCTAGAATTCCTGACACATAGTGGCCATTCAATAAATACCCTTTAACTAAATATGTAAAGAAAAGTGAAGTCAAATCCACTCCCTTTGTAAAATTTTTACTAGTTTATTCTGAACATAAAGAATTATATTTCACCTATGTCCACAAATGCTTGCAATTACTCTTCTATCTTTCTAAGTAGGAATGTGTCACTTTAAGATAGTAGCTAAGACATTACAGTATCCTAGTTTTGCTCAATTGTGACATGTTATATCCTAAAAAAGAAAATTATACATCAGGCAAAAACACTTACAAGAAAAATCCTTATCTATGAATATAAATTACATTTATGAAAAATAAGATTTTATCAAATATCTGAAAATTAAACATTAACATCACATTTCTCCCATATTCACATAAGAAAACATGAATAATAATAAAGCTCAAGAGAATGGTGTTCAAATAGTTGGAAATACAAAGACTGAGACAAGAAAATTAGAGTCCAGTGTGCTATGAATACACTGCAGATAATATCAATATTATAATTTATTCTCAAATATCAAAATATTTAGTATAATTCATGTTTTTCAAACACCAGTACCCAAGTAGAAATTCTGGCAGAAAATATATTATTTTTCATTCAAATTATGAGAAGACATGTTTATGGATATATAAAATTAGGAACATGCTCTTGCTAAAAAGGGATCATTAATGAGGTATGCAAATAGATTTCTCATTTGCTTTTGGAATATTCATAAAAAGCAAGTCATTCATCTATGAAAAATACAGACACCATAAAGCATATCAACCACATCTTCAATCTTCTTTACCTTTAAGAAGATACAGTATCTTATGATGTTAGGAAATGCCAATATGAAATATTTCAGCAATTTGTGCTGTTTGGTTCATTTTATTTTCCACAGACAAGAAAAAAAAAATTGTTTAATTATAAATGGAAACCTTTCTCCAGTAGGTGCTATTAGTTCCTGGGTGCTGATGAATCATAAGGTTAAAGCATTTATAATTTAGCATTCCCTATTCCATTAGTCTTTTATGCTACTTAATCACTCTGTGACCAAGCAGGCCTTACTTTGAAATCCTTCCTCAGGGCTTCAGAATTTGCAAGATGGTACCGCAGTGAGAGAAATCCACTTATTTATCCCCACCTTTGCCTTTTTGAAGACAGAGGAAAGATTCCCATTTCCAGGAGCTACAAATGCTCAGTTGGGTACTTCTGGCACCAAGCATCATCAGTAGATACCCTCCTTCCGGTCCTCAAGGTGATGGCAGTTGGGAATTTGGTCATGATTAGTTCTTAATACAAAGTCCATGACCGTGTTGCTGGGCAGTCAGCTATGAAGCCCTGGTGTAGGTAACATGCAGACTAGAAGGTCAACAGGAGGTAAGTCCAAGGTGTAGGTGAGGGAGATTCTCAGTTATGTCACATGAAAGCTAGTGGATTCATGGGCCATCATGCCTTCCAACTGAGCAACAGGAACATAGGCCCTCTTCTATTGGGAAAACTCTTCTGGCATTTCCCGGGTGTATGGGGATAAACAATGCAAGCTTCTAGAACAAGTGCCCTGTGGTGGCTGGGGGGGGAGGGTCCCTTCCAAGAGGCCTCTTGCTCGTTAGGTTCCCAGTTATCCAAACTCCCAATTCATCACAGAATGTGATCGATCACAATGGACTGCTCAGCCTAAGCCCTACTCATTACCAAGAGAACAATAAGACAAAGACAAGTAAAAAGCAACAACAACAAAAAACTCTGAACAGCGAAGGCTTACTCTTCAAACTCTTCTTTGAAGCACTTGGGAGTGGGTGTGCCTTCTATGATTATGTTTTCACGTGTGTGTTTATAAAGGTCAAGGGGGTTGCCAAGGGTTGAATTTCCACTTAAAACCAGGTTGAGCATCTGGACTTTTGTTTGGCTACAGTAGATAACTGTTTAGATCCACTAGCCTGGCAATTTAATCTTTGTAATGACCCTATGAAGTAGGTATCTTATTATTAACTTCATTTATGACATCACAATGCCTCATTTTATAGATGAATTAGTTGAAGTCCAGTGAGTGCAAGTGACTTGTCCAGGCTCATAGATTTAATACTTATCAGGTTCTGGATCCAATCAAACTGTATTTGAATATAGTTTCTGTTCTTTACCACTTTGTAAAAACCTTCCTTTCCCATCTCTATAGATTTTCATATTGTTCTTCTTTTTCTTTTTTTTTTTTTTTTTTTAGATTTTTATTTATTTGAGAGAGAGAGAGAGATGGTGAGAGAGGGAACACAAGCAGGGGGAGTGGGAGAGGGAGAAGCAGGAGTAGAAAGACAGATGTGGGGCTTGATCCCAGGACCCTGGGATCATGACCTGAGTCAAAGGCAACTTATATACCAAGAGATAAAATAACTGGGACTTGTTTTGATGAATTCAAATATAATAACTGAGAACACTCATTTTATAATACAAGTCTATTGGTAAGAGGAATGGAATTCATTAGTAGCAGGATGATAAAATTTCTTTTCAAAAATTTTTTGAGGGGGTGCCTGTGTGACTCAATGGGTTAAAGCCTTGGCCGTTGGCTCAGGTCATGATCCCAGGGTCCTGGGATCGAGCCCCACATCAGACTCTCTGCTCAGCAGGGAGCCTGCTTCCCCCTCTCTCTCTGCTTGCCTCTTTGCCTACCTGTGATCTATCTCTCTGTCACATAAATGAATAAAACCTTTAAAAAATGATCGTCAAAAAAATTTTTTGTTAAGTTTTTTATTTTAATTTCAGTAGAGTTAACATGCAGTGTTATATTAATTTTAAGTAATTGAAGTCCATTTATTTTTAAAAAGATTTTATTTGTCGAAAAGAGAGAGTACAATCAGGGGAAGCAGCTGACAGATGGAGAAGCAGGCTCCCCGCTGAGCAAGGAGCCAGGTTCAGAACTCAAACCCAGGACCCCAGGATCATGACCTGAGCTGAAGGCAGACACTTAACTGACTGAGACACTCAGGCATCCCTTTGTAATTGAAGCTTAAAGTTAGTGTCTTTTACCATCAAATCTGTTACAAATGTTCATCTGTAAAAAAATTCTTAGGCATAAAGAAATAGGCAGCCATGGATTCAGCTCATGGGCCAGAGTGTGCTCTAAAAACACTTTCATCCAAAAGAGCTGGGGACTGCACCCCAAAGATTTTCCTAACGTCTTTACACCAGGATGGAATATTTCCTGTAAGACCATTACCTATGCGTACACTTTGCCTAAATTGACTCAGCCCTGTCATCTCCTTAGCACAGAGAAAACTATTCTCTGGAGATGAGATCATAATTTCACAGAATTTGCCAGCTATGTTTTAAAACTCCTGCATTATTGGATAATACAAAATTTAGCCATCTAAGCAAACCTCCTACTATACTCAAAACAAAATATCTTTTACTCTTGTGAAATATACCAAAAATTTTAAGAAAATAAAAGTGGCTCCAATTGTATACAATTATATAGTGATTCAAGAAAATCCTATTAAAGCTAAGAATAACTAAATATTTAACTTGGACCACAGAAATCATCTAGCTCAAAATGATTTTCCTTTCAAAGTCTCTCCACAAAGATTCTTAACATGTCTTCCATTGTGAAAATCTCAAAATTTTGATCCCCCAAAATGATACATGCTGATAGTATTATCATCTGCAGGTTATAAAAATTGATATTATTGCATTCAAAACCCAAATATACTTTATCTTCAGATCACAGATGAAACTAATTATACTCTGTTTAGAATCTATCCCTCAGAGAGGCTTTTCCTTTGCTTTAAAAGTATATTTCTTATGAGGAAAATGTAACGCTCCAGTTTCAGATTCATTATCCTTAATTTTCTCTGATTATTTTTAAAAAGCAGTATGATGTCAATGATGCAATTAGAGAGTCTTAAGAAACCTTTCAACACTATTTTCTAACCCCAGGAACTGACTTTGATTTGCTTCTCATGTAGCGTGCTCATAGGGGAGGGTTTTCTTTTTTTAAAGAATGCTTAATAATTTTAGGTTCATGTTACAATAACAAGAGAAAAATGAACACATTAAAAACCTGATGAATAAATGCCCTGGTCATGTGATTTTTCCTGAATAATAAGGACTTGCCTTTTTTGAAGTACATTGGGGATCTTCCAACAAAGTGTTAGAGCACATGATATGAAGATAGAATTTAGCGACTCTCTTCCACTCCTCTCAGCATCTGGACTGTGCTCTAGGTCTTATATCTGGCTGTCAACTCTGTAAGAAATTGCTTATTGAGAAATCCAAGGCTGGAGCGCTAAGTTAATATAGTTCCAAATTTGCTTCCAAGTTTTAAAACAAAACAAACAAACCCCACAAAAATTGATGATACCCTTAAAATTATTTTTTTTTAATTTTTTAAAAAATTTATTTATTTATTTGACAGAGAGAAACAGCGAGAGAGGGAACACAAGCAGGGGGAGTGAGGGGGGAGAAGCAGGCTTTGGCGGAGCAGGGAGCCCGATGTGGGGCTCAGGATCATGACCTGAGCTGAAGGCAGTTGCTTAACCAACTGAGCCACCCAGGCGCCGCCGTCGCCCCCTGCCGCAACGTTATTTTTAAGACAACCATGAAATGAAGTGCTTGCCCATGACAAAATTCAGAAAGCCAGACCTAAGGGAAATCGGTAAGTGGCCTAAAAACGTGCTCATTAACAACTGGTTTACAACAGGCAAGGGGATACAAGAACCCCTTCAAAGAACTCACAGATAAATCAGTGATGCGGAAGAGTTCCAGAGCCGGACTTAAGAAAAGCATAGACGAGACCACAGCTACTTTGTCACAGTTTCTTTCTTCTGAAGTTAAAACTGTCAAAAATCTTTTTCCCCTTGGAAAAGCATGTTACCATACATCACTTCAAAACGGTTGGGAGAATTTAGTGGGACAGCTGAAAAGTCCCTTTTGGATGGTGAAATAGATCTTCTGAAAAGACTGCCTCAAGATCAATTACCCCAGGTTTCTCTTGAATGGTGGCAAGGCAACTGAGGGGGAGAATGATTTATAGAACTATTTAACAGGTGTCATGCTGGGTGGGTAGTATCTATGGGATGTGTCAATGAAGGAGAAAATAAAATCAATTCTGTAATGAAATATTTGGCTGTAGTTGGCAAAAGATAAATTTAAGAAATGGAGTTCCCTTGAAGAGATTCAGTAAGCAGGGGCTGGGGGCGGTGCCGTGCTTTCTAGATAACAAGGAGAGAGCCTCGGTTCACACTAACATCCCCCAGAGCTAGCTAAAGAAATAACTATTAAAATTCACTAACTGTCAATTATTTAAAAGCCAAACAAAATAAACTGGGAAATTCAAACCATAGCTTAGCTGGAAACAGTGCCTCCCACTGTTATCCAGAGTGCCTGTTCTGACAGGCATTCCTATCTTTCCTGATTGTAACCCCAAAATTTGTTCTAAATCCTCTACATCAGTTCCCTATGCTAATCACCCCATTATGAACTCTTAATTTTCCATTCCGTTGATCTCTCTCTCTCTCTCTCTCTCTCTCTTTGTATGAGTGCATGTAGATAGAGCTCTAGAGTTCAAGTTTTTCTTTTGAAATATTGGTGATATTTTCTGTAGTTTTTGTGTCTACTCTTTTTTATAAAGGAAAGAACCTTTTTTTTCTTTTTTTTAAAGATTTTATTTATTTGACAGAGAGAAACACAGCCAGAGAGGGAACACAAGCAAGGGGAGTGAGAGAGGGAGAAGCAGGCTTCCTGCTGAGCAAGGAGCCCGATGTGGGACTCGATCCTGGGTCTCCAGGATCATGACCTGAGCCGAAGGCAGTTGCTTAACCAACTGAGCCACCCAAGCGCCCTGGAAAGAACCTTTTTAATTCAAAAAATAATCATAATGCTTAGCAGACACATTTATTGGAGAACTTTAGCTTTGCTTAGAATTTATTTTAGACATTATTTATTTAGAGTAAGCAAAAGGCTTACTCTGTATCATCCCCAAAGTATATGCCAAAAAGAAGGATTCTGTCAGAAAAAGCACAGTGGTGATTCAGGGTAATGAAAACAGCAGTGAACTGGACGTCCTGGGTCCCCATGTCTCCTTCAAGGCCAAGAGGACAGACATGATGCCAACATACTGAACAATGCAGTCATGTGATTAGTATGTTATATGTTGTATGTTATTTTTTATAGAAGTACCTCTTTCCTAATCCATGCCTCAATACCAGTTTAGTGGTAATAACAAAATGATCTCATCTATAAGCCAAAGAGATTTATGCCACATATTTACACAGTCAAAATTTTAATTAACATGAAATATTCTTCATGTTTTCTTTCCTGAATCCTACACTGTCTTCCATCTTATTCAAATAATGCCCAGATTGTTCTTCTCAAGTGTAATTGAATTGTCCATTAAGCTGTTTATTTGCATTTTCTTTACTTTTATTTATCCTGTTCTCAAAATCTACACATATATTACTTTTTAAGCATAAATTATCAGCCTATTGTAGTTGACTTCTTCAAAAGAGTCTGGTTTCCTCTTCAAGGCCTAAAGCAATTTCTGAAAATGAACAGAAGGGGAAATCATGGGATTGCATAAAAGAGAAACTGGAAAACACAAAAGGTTTTAGGACTGAGGTGTGGTATACTCTTACTCAGGATCAGTGGTTAAGCCCCTTTGTTTATCCTAGCATGCACGTAGATCTTAAGTAATCAACTTGCCAGTTTTGTTCTTCTTTCCACAAAAGCAGTTTCAATCTCTAGGATTCCAAGTGAGAGCATGTTCAAATAATCTACAAAGTTTGGGCCCCTTTTAGTTACTGATATGATTCACTGTAAACTAGAGAAATCTGTTCATTCATTAATATAAGAACATGAGTCAGGATTTAACATTTTTACAGTCAAAAACATCTTCATTTGAGTGTGATAACAATATCCTCGTTTAACTTTCTGCACCAAATTGCCAATGCAGTATCTCAACTGCTCATTCCTTGGTATTATTATTTTTTTTAGTAAAGATTTTATTTCTTTATTTGACAGAGAGAGAGAGAGAGAGAGATCACAAGTAGGCAGAGAGGCAGGCAGAGAGAGAGGAGGAAGCAGACTCCCTGCCGAGCACAGCCTGATGCAGGCCTTGATCCCAGGACCCTGAGATCATGACCTGAGCTAAAGGCAGAGGCTTTAACCCCCTGAGCCACCCAGGTGCCCCCGTTGGTATTATTTTTAAAGAAAGTTCACTTTACTTCCTTAAACAAAACCTGGGATTATTAGAAAAAAGTTACCCAATTTTAATCATATTATATATATAACTGAGTGAACAGGTATGTCTATCCTCTCTTAGAAAAATCTCATAAAAATTGCTCAAAACTGTAGGAAGATAGTGTGTAACGTACAAAAATCAAATGAAAATGACTGAATTTAACTGTCAGAAGGACTAACTGAAGGTTTTGGAATACTTCCTTACTCTCTATTGCCTTTTCAGCATCATTACATGAAAATGCTTAGTTCTAGATACACAGTGATATTTTTTAAAAAGCTTGATAACAGACACTCACAGCATTATGTTGTCATAACCAAATAAAAGTTCAAAATATTTTATACACTTTTCCTTTTCTAGACAATATTCCTTTTTCCCTTTGTTCCTCTCATCATTTACTGAAATCACTTCTCACATTCATTTTTCTCCTCTTTCCAATATAAACATAAAAAACTTAATATTTATCATTGCATATTTTTCTAATGCACTTATTAGTTTTTTTCTGTTTTAAAATTATGGCATACTATGCACATGTTTGCATATGGTGATTTTTATTTTATGATATTTTTCAGAAAGGATTAAACCTTTTTCATTTTTTTTTAAAGATTTTATTTATTTATTTGACAGAGAGAAACACAGCTAGAGAGGGAACACAAGCAGAGGGACTGAGAGAGGGAGAAGCAGGCTTCCTGCCGAGCAGGAAGCCCCATGTGGGGCTCAATCTCAGGTCTCCAGGATCGTGATCTGAGTGGAAGGCAGTCGCCTAACCAACTGAGCCACCCAGGCGCCCCTAACCTTTTTCATTTTTGCCAACGATGCACCTTGACCCACATATGTACCCTTAATGAGGTTATTCTTTCTGTATTTTCTGCCATTCCCTTAGATATAAAGTCATAGCTTACCATTACCTGCATTTGAGGTTCTTTGACTCCCCATGAATAAACATATTTTTATGTTTGTCAGTGGGATTTGCTCTCTTGACAGTGGCTTCTTCATGTCTTTATTCACTGTTTCATTTATCTCATTCTTGTCAATTTTCAAGAAGAATGTGTCAAGAAATATTTCATCAAGAAATATGTCATAAAGATTAGCCTCTATTATCTGCATTAAAAAATGTTTCCAAATCTCATTTGTCTATTGATTTTTTTTTTGACATCTGTTTATATATCTTTACCTGTAAGTGTCCATGTTTCTGAATGTTTAGAATGATGTCCCCCAGGCCTTTATTTTTCCTAGATGACTTTTCACAAGCTCTATGTCGATTTTCTTCTGGTTACTGATGTTTGGGTGATGGGAAATCATTGCCTTCCCGCTATTTACCAACAGCAGAGCTTGTGAATTGTCCCTGACCCCGTTCTCATGGCACTTGAGTCCAGATTTGATACTCTTCACAGTGGCAGTTTAATAGGGAATCTAAAACACACATGGTTCAGCTGGGCTTAAATATGATTTCTGGCCCACTTTTGCTTTTATGAATCTGTATTCTTTTGTTGTGTTTTTTTTGGACCCTGTGCATCTGGACTCCAATACCCCTAACGGTTGATGATGCTTTATTTCTAAGAGTTATATATTCCCGGGAGAAGACGTGCCACCACCAGGCCCCCTTGTGCATGCGCGTGCACACACACGTTTTCTTCTTTTCCTCCCACCCTCCTTCCCTGGATTTTGCTTTTTTTTCTATGCTTTGACAAACTGGCTTTGGGAATAGCATGAGAAAAACAGCCCTCGGGGTGACACAGGAATCAATAGTCGTACAGTTTTCCTCTTTGTAAGAGACTGCATCGCTGAAACGGGGTCAAACAGCGGGCTGTAGGAAAGGGATGGGTCACCTTTGTGAATGCACATGCACGTAGGTGTAGACGGACATGCTCTGGGGTTTCAGAGAAAAGCAGGGATTCGTGAACGACTTGATCCGCTATTCATGTCAGATCTATCAGCCTGGCAGAGCGTGGCCCTTCTCCCTTGGATTCATTCCTGGGTCTGGTTCACAGTACTGCTGTGAATGTTCATCTTTTTATTTTTATTTTTTAACGTTCTGCAGCCATTTCAGTAGGAGGCTCAGAGAGATCATTTTAGGGCTTCTAGGGAAATCCCCTTTAAAAAAGAAAAAAATAAAAACACATATATCACCAGAACTCACAAATGGATTCCTCCACTCTGACCATTTAACTCCATTCATACAATATATAGCTCATTTTTTATTCTGAATACTGCTACGCTCACGTGCAATCTAGGAAGGGATGAGCCACTTCTATTACAAATAAGTGAGAGCAAAAGATGTCAGGACACTAGGGCCATTTATAATTTGATTCTGCTAAAAACACATTATAAAAGGAAGAAGGCGAGAGGAAGAGGGAAGTTCCGGGGAGTAGCTAGTGTATTAGACCAACCATCTCAAACCCCTGCCAATACCCAAGTTAGGAGGGGGATTTTCAAAAGCACATGCTAGGAATCAGTGAAGGCTCTGTTACTAGCGCTAGGGAGACTGGATTCTGAACTGGTCCCCAAGATTCCTGCCCCCTGGGGTGTACTCCCTGCATAACGCCTCCCCTAGAGTGTGGACTAGACTGAGAGGTGTGATGGGATTTCATCCCCACCATTGGATTATGTTCTCTGTGAAAGGTATAATTAAAGTCTTTTAAGTAGCTGACTTGTAAGTAGGCATGACCTACTCTCTTAAGGCCTTTAAATCTGGATCAGAGGCAGATACAGTCTGAAAATTCAAGAGAGACAAGAGACTCTCTCTTGCTGGCCGGGAAGAAAACAGACAGCCATATTGTGAACTATAAGGGGCCAAGTGGCTGGGAGCTCTGGTTGCTGAGAGTGACCTCGGTGGACAGCCAGCAAAGAAAACAAAACTAAAACACAACACAAAGATATCTAATCTACACCCTTGAAAAACTGGGTTCTGCCCACAGCCTGAATGAACTTGAAAGAGCAACCAGAGCCTCAGATAAGAACAGCTCAGACAACACCATACTTGCAGCTTTGAGACCTGAGCCAAGGACCAAGCTAAGCCATGTCCATGTCCCTGACCCACAGAAACTGCAAGATAATAAATCTGTGTTGTTTTAAGCTGTCGCGTTCCCCGCCAGCAGAGAAGACGCAACACACGGGTCGACCTTGAAGCTCCCGTTTATTCTCTCGTTCCTCCCCCTCTCATCTTTCCCGAGGTCTCCCTCTTTTCCTTTCCTCCTCGTCTGGCGGCCTCTCAGTCTCTCTCCGCCTCCCCTGCCTCTCGTAGTCTCTCCTGCCTCTCGTCGTCTCTCCTCAGGAAGCTTTCTAGCCCCCTTTTATATAGTATCCCAGCCAATCAGAGAGGAGATCACGTGGGGCGTGGACTGCACGGCGAGCAGGCATTGGTGGAGTTCGGTGATCACGCACTGAGCACGGACCCACGTATGAGGCGTGCGGTCACGTGATCTTCAGGGCTGGCGCTTCCTGGAGCTGCTTCATGTGCTCGGCGCTGTAGCCTCCGCAGCAGCGCTGCCGGAGCTCTCCACAGCAGACGCACGGCCATGTATGGGGCATGCCACCGACATTAAGCCACTAAGATTTTGATAACACGTTGTACAGCAATAGGAAATGAACACGGGCACTAATTCAATGAGCTAAATAAAACCCCTTAGCACAGAGATGGGTGCAGAGAAGGTACTTAATAAATAAATGCTCTGATAACCATATTATATTACCACCTTTTCCTGGCAATATACAATAAATGTGATAAAATTATGATTCTTTGATAATGACATAAAAATGATAAATTCTGGAGGGCTTGCCACTAAGTGTCCCCAACCTTCTGTCTCATGACCTTTGTAATGTAGACTATGGTGCTGTGATAAATTACCAAATCCAAGTCATATTCCCAGTTCAAGGAAGAAGGGCTGTGCTTGTCAACAGAGCGGGGAGACTTCAAGAGAATGCCCAGTAATGGCCGTAAATGAATGAATTGGGTTTTCTTTTTCTGTTCTCTTTATTTTACTGCTTTTCAAATCATGGGTTTTGATACTTCCTTCTATAATGTATTTGTTTTCAAATTGTCCTGTAACACATTGCCACAAAGTGGATAACCTAAACCAGAAGTTTATTGTTTCATAGTTCAGGGGTCTGCAAGTTCAAAATCGAGGTGTCAGCAAGTTATTCGAAGGTATCTGATGAGAAAACAGTTCCAGGTCTCTCTCCTAGTTCCTGGTGGTTGCTGGCTATCGGCATTCCGTGGCTTGTAGACATATCCCACCAATCTCGGTCTCCACTGTCACATTGCCGCCTTCTCTCTGTGCTGCATGTCCTTGTTTTTTTTTGTCTCTCATCAGGATATTCTCAGTGGGTAGAACTTAATTCAGTATGATTGCATCTTTATCCTTTCCTGGAATACATCTGTAAAGATCTGATTTCCATATAAAGTCATAGTCTGAGGTTCCAGATGGACATGAATTCTGGGGACACTCTAGTCACGCCATTACGTACTGTAACATCCACAGAGCAAAGCACTCCCCTAGACATGGATAGGCTGCTTAATTAATACACAAACAAATTCATAATTGAATGATGTGAGAAAGTACATAATCAAATAATAATTTGTTATACAACTGAAAAAGAAGAAAGGAATTAAAGACTCAAAAAAGAGACTATGATAATTGGAAGAGGCACCAGGCTACTTGTAAGGTGAACTTTAAGTCCAGCAGCGGATTTAAAATTACTAGCAAATTGCCTAACTCTTTGGGTTTCAGTTTTATCATTTATAAACTGAATGGATCATACTTGATGACCTCAAAGATGCTTTTGGGTTCCAACATTCTATGATTCTATTAATCATGTCTGTCAATCATTTAGTTAATTTGTAATAGTAAAATGGCATATATGCCAGCTAGTAGAGAGTCATGTTATTTATTTATACTAGTTTTTCTGTTTATAAAATTAAGAGGAAGCAAAAGATGGCTAGCTCTCCCAAAGAACTTGTCCTTAGAAGCTCATATAAAGTAAGTTGAAGGAATCTTTCACTTAACACATTCTGTTAAGTATCATCCAGGAAGGAACTACAATTTGGATCAGAACCTAGAGACAAATTAGAAATCACTAGAATTTCATTCATTCATATATTTTAGCACCGATACATGATTGGAAACAAGAACTAATAGGTTTAAATAAGTCTACGGTGCTCATGATTTTTGGGGGACAGAGAAAACTGTCCTAATTTAAGCATCGTGTGCTGATTTTTCTTGGACTTTTACAAAGGAACAAAGACTTTATTAAGAGGATAATAAAGGTTTAGAACAACCTTAGCCAGAAACATTTTCTTCCTCTCCTTCCTATATCCATGGCAAATAAAAAGAAAAAGTTTGCCCCTGGTAATTATGACAGGTGTTACTGCCCAATAACTCAACTTCCCTAGGCCATTCTCACTCTCCTAGGTCATTAGTTCTTCCTTTGCCTTTCTCCCCAGATCTTTAACAACTCCCGTCTGCAACCTCAAATGACCTCTTCTGTTTTACTGAGAACACAGTAATGATGCAAAGTCAAGTCAAGAGGAAATGAGTGAAGGTGGTTAAAGATAAGCTTACAGTTACAAAACACAAAAAGTCCTGGGGATGTAACGTCCAGCATGGTGACTGTAGATCTGAACGTTGCAAACATGAGGATATCTTAAAAGTTTCATCACAGGAAAAACAGCTGTTAGCTATTTGAGCTGATAGAGGTTAACTAGAGTTATGGTATAAGTTAACTAGACTTATCCCTACCTTGGATGTAGGGATTTTCCCTCATATGTGCAAAGGGCCTAAAGCATGTTAACTTGTCCGTATGTTTTTAATAACATCTAGATTCAGCGTTTCACTTAATCAAAGGAAAATGTATTTGACTTCTATCTGTCCTAGGTGGCTCATTTTACTATCTGACCAGAATAAACTGTCTGGGCACAGAATTATTTTTCCCTTTCAAAGAGTTTTTGCAAAAACCTCTATCTTTTAAATGTAGGTAATATTGTCCTAATGCACACAATTCAAGCAAATATTATTACACAAATACTTCAAAAATTAAATAAGGAAAGTTTTAAATATAAATTATTAAGAATAAGGTAATTTAAACAATAGCTAACCCATTTTTTATGGATAAGGAATATGCATCAATACATGTCCACTACTAATGGAAAGACCAAGGCTTTTATTATAATGATATTCTTCCCTAGACAATATACAGCAAGATAATAAATATCACATATTACTACCAGCATGAAATCCTATTGAAATTATTAATCTTCTTTAAATTTTCCCTAAGCCTTACAGATAGTCTTCACTTTGCAAAGTACTATATTAAAAGAAACACGTACACATCATAACAGTGTCTCATTTTGCATGATTTCCATGTTCAGGGAAAAATCCTTGGACAGAGTACTGCATTAAGTGAGGACAAGCTGCACAGTGTGGCAGTTAAAAGTACTGATTTTTGTGGCCAGACTCTCAATTCCATTACAATTTTCATGGCCTAATGAATGCCCTTAAAGAACTTTTGCACTCTTGCTTCGCTTCAGCTCACTCATGTACAGAATGAGGGTAAGAATAATGCCTCTTCACATGTTGTTGTGAGTTTTAAATGAATTAGAAGGTAAAACTTTTGGAACAGAGCCTGACACTCTGTAAAAATCTATAAGCATTAGTGGTTTCTTTTATTCTTGTTATTAATGGCACCAATTCTCTGTCTAGATGTCTGGGTTGAAATAAAGATTGAATATCAAAAAAAAAATAGTATAATATCCTTTGATTAGAAAAACTAACAGCTGTTCTCTATCTGACCTCAGTGAAAAGTAAACTTTCCTAATTACAGAGTTTTCTAGTTACCTCTAAACATCTATCTAAAAAGCAGATGTGAATTAGTTTGTTGGGTCTGTCATTGACTAGCTTTGCACATTTTAATCTCTCCAGCCCTCAGATTCTTCATTCCGAACCAAGCCTCACGTGGTTGCTGTGAGCCCTTAAAAAGTATTAATACATGTTCAATAAATTGTATCTGCTATTATCTGCAACATACCAAATGAGAGACTTTCCTAAGAATTATCTGTTCAAAATGCTGATATATCCAGCAGCAGGATTGTGATAATTGAGTTGTGAGATATGATAGTCTCTTTAATCTTTTCCATTGCTGTGAGATACTGTGTTATTTAACAGGTAGACAATCATCCCCATAAAATCAATAGAAAATCAATGTAGAGAATATTTTCATGGTCTCAGAAAATATCATCATAAAAAATAAATTTCCATATGCACCTTAGAAAATATTCACCCTTCCCCTGGCAAGACCCCAGATCTTTTATTATAGAATAGTTTTGCTTGTTTTAAGGTTTCAAATAAATTGGATCATTTGTGCTGTTTTTGACATGTGGCCTCTCATTCAACATGTTTTTGAAATTCACCTGTGTTGTTAGGGGCTATCAGTAGTTCACCCTTTTTAATTGCTGAGGAATTTCCTATTGTGTGAATATGCCACAATGTGTCACAGTGTATTTTTCATGTAACCTGCTTATGTTACCTATTTATAGGTTGTTCCCAGTTTTGACTTTTCCAGGAAAGTCACTATGGACTTTCATGTATGTGTTTTCATCTCTCTTGGATCAATCAATACCTAGGAATGGGATTGCTGCTGAGTGCAAATTTAACTTTTTAAGAAACTGCCAATCTGTTTCTTGTTTTGAAATACTTGTAATTTGGCCTCAAACAGTGAATTTTAATTTCATTTTTCAATTACTAATTTGATGAAAAGCTAAATTAAGCTGAAAAGTTTTCATTCTCATCTATTATTCAAAGTGAATCCCTACAAATTCCAAAATGAAATTCCCCGATTTTGATATAATGAATTTGTTTTGGCAAAATAAACATGATTTTGTTTCATGATCCCATAAATGTGAATGGAAAATTGTATTTCCATGCTTTTTCTTTCTCTCCTATCCTGTGATGATGTTAAAGTAGAGATTACATTCACCTTTCAGAAAATACTACCTGGTCTGACCTCACTCTTCCCATTGACTAACTCCAGTCTCCTCCTATCCTGGGAATTCTGACATAAAGGATAAACACATCTTGATGTAAGTTTCAGATAAAATAATTCTTGTTCCACTCTGTCTCTAGTGACTAGTTCTGCAGTAAGAATATACTGTTGTTTCTTCCAGGGAAGAATTTGTTTCATAAAGATGGATTATATTATAAAGACAAGACTACCTTCGTTATAGTACTCACATACCTCCATGTTGAATGGAACACCACTAACCAGCAGATAAGAAACCACTTTCAGAATTTCAAAATATAGTTAAAAAGTTAATAGTGTTATAATGATAAAAACAGAAGCCAATTATTTTTTCACAGTTGAGTTATGTTTTGCATAAGCTTTTCAGCCAGATGTTTTCTACTTATATTATTCGATTATCATGTTTGCTCATCAAATTCATCATCATTAGTCTTATAATTATATAGGATATTCTGCCACAGAATGTATTCTCTTAGACTAGCCAACTAGCATAATAGCACTTACAGGGAGTAATTGTACAAATACAATCATGTACTTGATAATTAATGGAATGATATAAAATTTTAAATGAGTACTTTTTTACAAATTTGTATTTAATTCTTACATTTATTCCTAAAATATAGATATATGATAATAATAAGAATGTAAAGCAAAACTCCACTAATGTGACCAGAGAGCATAACATCTCAAAAAATATAGGAGGTCCAACAACTGTTTGGGAAATCTGAGCTACATAAATCTGCTCTTATTTTAAAAACTCTCCCACTTCCTTCAATAATGGATATTTTTCACAAAAACTACCTAGAGAGTAAGTATATATGATTTAAAAATTCTAAGTTTTATATACCTTAAAAGCTTTTTCACTTTTATAAATCTCCTAGAAGTAAGTACTGAAACATTTTTTTCCTTGGGTCCTCTTATTGCTTTATATAGAGAGGTGATCATTTCTAACTTGTCCAAAACATTTGGGTTAAATATGATCCAGAATTCAGCCTTTTCCTTCTTTCTTCCTTCTTTCTTTCCTCCCTCGCTTCATCCCTTCCCCCTTCTTTTTTTTTTTTCCTTTTTCTCAGATTTTAGAAAGGTGATGCATTGCATATACAATATCCCCTAACAGGTTTTTTGAGACAGTACCAATAATCACACTAAAGTGCCGTCAATATATATATATATATATATATATATATATATATATATATATATATACAAATATTCACAGCAATTGGCATAAACAGAAAATATATACATTATTTCTTTTTTAGCTAATTATAATAATAATAATGATGATGATGATTATTATTACCACCACTGTTAGTCTGGGAAACCCTCTTGATTTTCAGAGTTTTTAGAGCTTTGGAATTTCAGATAAAGAATTATGAACCTGTATTATCATCTGTGATCAGACTTTTCTTATTGAAATAGCTATGTTTTGAAAAAATAAGAACTACTGGTATCATTTTCCTTGTTCTTAGGCTTCAGTGTGAAGCAGAGAAACACACATCCGCCATCTAATGTAAGAACACTCTCTCATCCTCTTCCCTGCCTCCCAACTCCTAGGCACCAGCTCATAGGAGCTAGTAATTGACTTCAGTCCATGGTTTTATTGAAAAGCTACTACATACTCAAAACTATACTAGTAGAGGTGCAGCTTTGCATATTACCATGAGGACCCCCCTTTCTGTCATTATTGTCATAGCAATAGCAACATGCACAGAAATATGTCAATAACATAAGGCAGAATATTGTATTACTAAATTATAATACTTTGGACCATGAAATGCTGTAATAATTCAGGGAAGAGAAGAGTTCATGTGAAATGGAATTCTCCTGAGGAAAAAAAGCTTCTGTAGGTTTTCAGGGCTTATTCATAAAGACTGTTAGGAAGAACATCAAATAAGCTAATGAAAAGAAGCAAAAGAAGAGAGAATATTTATTGAGCAACTGTTCTGTCAGGCAACATACTTGATTATTAAATGTATTATCACTTTAGCAACAATTTGTGTATCCTATAAAGAGAAACACCAGAACTGTGTTGGTGAAAAACACACAGAAAGACTAATAGACAAGGAAGTGCACAGCATGTACTAACAGTCTGATTTGTTATAAAAAAGACAAAACTAGTGATGTGCCCTCGTATTTCATGTATAAATTAAAACTACACTAGCCAGAGATTACTTCTGTTTTTCATATGAGCTATTTAACTATAGTCTGAAATAAAGTTCTTCGGCTGGTCAAATGGAGTGCAGACTGCTTTTGATAAAGTCAGACGAGTAGGAATGTCCCCAACATGGATGTGCTGGGGTGCCTTGGTGGCTCAGTCAGCTGAGCGACCAACTCTTGTTTCAGCTTCGGTCATGATCTCAGGGGCAGTCTCACATTGGACTCTGTGCTCAGTGCAGAGTCTGCTGGAGATTGTCTCCCTCTCGCTCTGCCCCCCTTCTCTGCTCATGCATTCTCTCTCTCAAATAAAAAACAAATAAATAAAATCTTAAAACAAAACAAAACAAAACTATGTGCTATACAGAATCTTCTCTCTCCCAGATATTTCTTACTTCCTGGAATCTATGAATAGGTTATTTTATATGGCAAATTTTATTAATGTTATGAAGACCTGAAAATGGAGAGGTTACACTGCATTAACCCAGTGGGCCCAATCAAATTATCACAGTCCTTGTGACTAAAGAACGTTCTCCCGCTGAATTCAGAGAGAACAGTAGAAGAGCAAATGGGAGAGATTCAAAACAGGAGAGAACAGATCTGCTGGTGCTGGCTTCGAAGAGTATGGGACCAGCAGCTAGGGAATGTAGGAAGCCTCTAGAAACTGAGAACGATCCTCAACCTCAAGTCAGAAAGGACACAAAACCTTCGGTCCTAGAGTTTTGTGGAAATGAATTCTGCAACAACCAGAATGAGCAGATTCTCTCCCCAGGCTTACCCAAAACTTGGTTTTAGCCTTTCAAGAACAAGAACATGGAAGCCAGCCAAAGCCTAATGAAAAGTCAGTAGCAAACACAGAAACTTACAGAACTATGAGATCATAACTTTGTGTTGTTTCAAACATCCCAGGGTCTGATAAATTTGTTAAGGCTGTAATAGAAAAGGAATACATTATAGGATTGAATGGACACATTAACAAATAACTATATGAATGGATTTAATATCATGACTTTTTATAGTCTTAAGGTGTTTTATTTAACATTTTCAAATTGTTCACAAAGGCATTCTTCCCCACAGAAGACAGTGCATTTTAGTGTAAAGTGGTTTTTAAAGTCTTACAAAAAAAAGAAAAAGTTTAAAATTTGTCACAAAGTCAATTTTCTGTTTCATGAATTAAAAATTAAGGGAGACTTACAGAAAGCTTCATTTATTTTCTAAATCATATTTTCCTTCTTTTCTCTGGGGCAAAACAGTTTTTACTTTAATTAGGTAAATCTTCCCCCGATTTTGACATTGGATAATAAGTTCATATATCATAAGCTTACCCGCTATGCTTAGAGATCATTTTTCATTAATGATGTAGGAATGCTCACACCTTCATTAACTCTGTTTAGCAGCACTAATTTCGATGGATGCTAAAGTCTCTCCCACTTCATTTTTTTCCTCAATGCCATCTCATTAAATTATTAGGACTCACGACTAAAATGTAATAAATACATGAGTACATGTTTATTTGACACACATTCTTGTTATTAGCATCGTGGTCATCATTTCTAAATGGGTTAAAATTTTACTGATTATGGCAGCTGGGGAAGAAGTCATAACCAATTTATCAGTTTCTTTAGTCCTTAGCAGTACAGTAGTTCCTTAGCGTTAAATTTCATGTTGTAGAACTTAACCATTTGCCTAAAGATGTCTATAAAAATGTCCATTATTTCTGTAGCCATTCATAAATTCAATATTAATTCAACATTATAGATGTTGGTTTAATGTCTTTCTAATGGTAATGAATAAATTCTGTATACACTTCTGCATAGCAGAGTAGTAAAGTATATGGAAAAACCCATCTTTGTCACTCCTCTCAAGAATAACTACATAACAACGAGACAGCATGAAGGACATTATAGTAAGAATGAAGAGATCAAAAGTTTAATTCTAACTAAGCCAACAAATGGTTGTACAGCACTAGGAAAGTCATTTACTATTTCCAGGTGGCACTTTGTCCATTTCTGACAATGAGACATTAGACTGGATTTCCCAAAGACTCTATCCATATTTATGTCTCTATCTGAATAAAGCATCACTAGCCTTGAAAACTTACCTGTTAAATGTCTGGCCTGGATAGATTAGTAACTAATCTTGAAAAATGGTACTCTGCAAAAGCAGGTTTATCCTATTATAAATGTTGTCTGGTTCATTCTCCTCCTCATCATTTTACATGATGACCAGGCTTGGAAAACTCTGTAGTTCAACACCTGCAATAAAAATTCTAATAAAGAAGAAACTATTTGATTTTGTTTTGTTTTGCTTTTGGTTCAGTTTGCACAGTCAAAAATGGCTTTTTCGGGTATCTATAAATTTATTATGAATGGATTTTATTTTCATTTAAGATTTCATTTATTCATTTGACAGAGAGAGAGAGTACAATCATGGGGAGCAGCAGAGAGAGGAGCAGGCTCCTCACTGAACATGGAGCCCAATACGGGACTCAATCCCAGGACCCTGGGACCATGACCTGAGCCGAAGGCAGACACTTAACTGACTGAGCCACCCAGGCACCCCATGAATGGATTTTCGCTTTTTATTAACATTTTCAATTTAATAAAAGTCAATTGGTAAATTATCCATTTCCCTTAGATCATCTGGAGAAAAAGATCAATCTTTTCTTTATGACTCTGTGGTATATATTTTGACAAAACTCTGTATTTCCAAATTTTGTTAGTCAACATTTCATAACTAGATTTGGTTTGTTTTGACTATTTGTTATTTGGAAATTTCCCTGGTAACCAACATTGATGTTTTTCTTTTTTTACCATAAATAGTACTTTTTAGTTGTAGGATTTCTTTAATTATAGGAAAAATGGAGTCAATTTTTGAACTATTGAAAAGATGATGGCTTGTGAAAATAAATATTTAAAATGAAAAATTCCTTCTCTTGAGATAGAATTCACAAACTAAAATCTTCATGTATTTAAATTGTATGATGTGATGAGAATTATCATATGTGTATATCTATGAAACCATCACACAAATCCCAATAATAAACATATCCAGTATACCCCAAAGCTTCCTCATGCTGAAGTATAATATTTGCTTTATATTCCTTTGTAGATCTTCATCAGGTTGGGAAATTTTCATAATAATCCTAGTTTTCTAGGGATGTTTCATCAGAAGTCAATGTCGAACATATTGTCAAAGGTTTATCTGTGGTTATAGACATGAACACATATTTGTTTCCATTTTAATTTTTTAAAAATTTGTTAATATAAAGTTTATTGATTGACTTAAGGATGTTAATGTTAAGAATGTTTAAGAACTAATTTTGCATTCTTGGGATAAATATCTTTGTCATGATGCATTAGCTTGTTATATATTGTTGAACTCAATTTGCTAAAATTATTAAGAATATTTTTATCTATGCTCATGAAAGATATTGATCTGTATTTTTTTTACTTGTGTGTCTTTGTCTCATGTCAGTCAGATTGATACCTCATGTCTTCGTAGAATGAGTTGGAGTGTATTTCCTCTTCCTCTACAAGAGATTGTACAGAATTGGTTAAATTTTTGGCGCTTAGATTTTTAATGAAGTTCTAGTAGTAAACAGCTAGAGTTGGAGATTTCTTTATGGGAAAGAATTTGAAAACAGATTTTAGTTAATAGATATGACACTATCAGTTTGTGTTTCTTCCTGGGTGAGTTTTGGTAGTTTGCATCTTTCAAAAAATGTGTTCTTTGTCTCTAAGAATTAAAATGTATTAGCCCAGTGTGCATAGTGTTAACTTCATAATCCTTTAAATATGTGTGATATCTAGTGTGATCTCTCAAATTACCTGAAATTAGTCATTTGTGTCTTTGCTCTCTTTTCTTTTTGATCTGTATAACTAGAGGTTTATAATTAAAAAAAAAAAACAACTCTTGTAGCTTTTGATTTCAATGATCTCCTCTATTGTAACCATCAGCTCAAAATCCAGTATATCTGCATTTGTCAAGACAAATATAGACAATTATTTAAAAATATTTATTTGCAGGGTAAGGAGATGGGCTGACCAGATGATGGGTATTAAGGAGGGTACGTGTTCAGATGAGCACTAGGTGTTAGATGTAAGTAATGAATTGTTGAACACTCCAACAAAAACGTATGCTGTACTATATGTTGGCTAACTGAACATAATGAAAAATAAAATAAAATATAAACTCTAAGTAAGTGACTTCTTTACTAGCATGTTTCTACTTCACACACATTTACTAAAAGTATGACTAACACAGAATATGACAATATTGATGAGTATCACAAATACTTCTTTATAAGTCTACATTAATTTATTTAATTTATTTTATTTTAAAAAATATTTTATTTATTTATTTGACAGAGAGAGAGATATCACAAGTAGGCAGAGAGGCAGGTAGAGAGAGAGGAGGATGCAGGCTCCCTGCCAAGCAGAGAGCCCAATGTGGCCTCAATCCCAGGACCCTGAGATTATGACCTGATCCAAAGGCAGAGGCTTTAACCCACTGAGCCACCCAGGAACCCCTATAATTAATTTAAATAGTATTAGTAGTATCTGGATTGGGAAAGGTAAGTTAAAGCATCAGAAATACAGTTTACAGTTCTAAATCTCTGTTCTCTAGGGCTTTTAAATATATTTCCATTAAATAAAATCATAAGAAAAGGCCAATAGATTGGCCAAAGAATTATTACACATGTGTACATATCTTTATATGTATATACATAAACACACATATGCATTTAATTACTTTATTTTTATGTAGCCTATATCCATATTCCATATATACCATTTATGCTATTTGTTTACTCAGTGTTCTGTATTCCTTTATGAATATGACAAGACTAGCATCTACTTATTTTAAATACCACAAATCAACATTTGTAAAATTGCAAATTTATGGATAGAATTTGTTTTATTTATAAGTATACTTCCTGTGTCCTAAAAACCAGTTTACCATAAATAACACAAGTAAAATATTCACTCCTATCTGACACTGTTTATACTTTTGAAATGTTATCAGATCAAAATATAATCAAATGCACCTATTTGTCATATCATTACCAGGTTAACACTACACTGACTTGTAGCCTTTATACAACAAATTTCATATGAGGTCCTTTGGCAAAGCCAATATATGAATTATGGCTCAGAAATCTTTCAGTTGTCTCTGAAATGAATTCCAGACATAGAAAAGCATAAATATTATAATAGATATATTTAGTAAGATACAAAGCTATGACAAGAATTTAATTGTCTCAAGTCAATCTCAGTTATAAACCAAACACACATTCATATAAATGTGGATTTGACCTTTAGTAAGTTGCCGTGCCCCACCTATGTCCACTCACCCTTATTGTTTCAGCATGTGTCTTCCTTCCTTCCAGGGATTATCTTTTCCATTCCTTTGCCTGAGGGCTTTATTTGGTGCTCAAAGTTTCCCACAAACCAGTTGAGTGAGGAAATGAAGACCCCTCAGAGTCAGCGCTCAATGAATAGAAACAATCTGGCTTCCTTATGCCTTGAGGCACATAACTGAAGGAAGAGCTATACATTTTCCCAGAGCTCCCAAACTAGATAAAGCTTCAGTTTTTGTTTTCATTCACTATGTATCTTTAACAGGACGTGTTTAGTTTACCTATAAAACACTTCTTTTGTATCTGTATCTATCTGTCTATATCTACATAGTGTTGTCATTGGGAAAGAGGGAAAGAATAAATGTCAACCAAATTTCACACTGCTTAGTACTTTGTGACTTAAATTCAGTTGTTTGACAGAGATTTTGAACACAGAAACAAACTGAGGGACTTGGAGGGAGGGGGGGTGGAGGGATGGGAGAGCCTGGTGGTGGGTACTGGGGACACCTAAAGCATGGAGCACTGGGTGTGGGGAATGGGGAATGAATCTTGAAACACTGGAAAAAAAAAAATTTTAGTAACAAAAAAAAAAAAATTCAGTTGTTTGAGAAGGTACTCATGTAAAATCTAGGCTTCCTGCACTTTTCAGAAGCCTTTTAGAACTTTTTAAAACAAAATATTCATGAAAATAAAACTAGAAAATATCTCAATTAAAACTATTTGAATGCTTTTCTTTGTCCCCAGAGAAGCAAGTTATTTAATGTGTTAGATTTTTGCCCCGAAGCATTAGTCATTTATAATTATGCCTTGCTTATAGAATTAAGGAAGGGAAAGTTGTTTTTTTAATAATCCAGTGATGCAGTAATCTTTTCTTTTTTAATTAAAAATTAATTTGCCTCCTAATGAAGACAAATAAAACATCAAATCTAATTAAGACTGTGTGAAAGGTTGTGTTAGCCTCAGTTAAGAGGCCTAACAGACAACAAATCATAAATACCAAACCTCATCTTGTTCCTTTTCCTAGAAGGTCCTAGGGGTAAAAGCAGCTGCAGAACATTATTCCTCCTTTTGTTTTAATTGCCTTTAATAGATGAGCTAGAAAAAGCATTATAAATAATGCATCATAATGCTTTGCATAAAAGAAAACAGAAGAAATGGGCCAGGTGACAAGTTTATGACAGTATATTTTAATAACCAGGCTGTTTCTTGAATTATATTTTACTTCTCTCTGTCACTCAGCTAGGAGAAAGGGAATGACAAAACAGACAAGGAAAAACTGAGCCACAGAAGAATTAAAAAGGAACTAATGCTAATTAGGAAACAAAAACAAAGAAAGTTCAGGTCTGTCCACAGGAAGGTGTTTTAAGTGTCTTAATGACTATATCCATCTGGGATTTGTAAGAAAAAAGAACCATGATAATGATATAGGTAGAAGACTTTATTTCCATACATTTTCACTGAAATGTCCACTAAAGTTTAGACACTAGGTTAGGTTCTGGGGTTGCATAGATTATTCACTAAAAGACCCAGCTCTTAAGAATTCAATTTAGTAAGAGAAGGTAGAGATGTAAAACAATGATCTGTAATATCCCCAGAGAAAAATTTGTTCAATGGAATGCTGGAAGCCAGAGGATGAGTGACTAATTCTATCTTGCGGAATCAGAAATATTTAATAAAATATATAAATCTGAAAGTCTAATAATGCCAAGCAAAATATCTTAGGTGGAGGACACATACAAAAAGATTGTATAGTATTTTCATGGTAATTGAACTACATTTGCAAGGACAGAATGGTAGATGCTCAGTCTTGAAATTCATGTCTTTTATCTGATAACAAAGGAACACAAAATAGAGGTTGCAACTATAGGACAAAGAACAGCTCTTAAGTTTTTCAAAGCTGTGATACTAGATTAGATTAAACAATTTAGGTACTACCATCAAAAAGTTAAACTTTCTCCAAAAAAAAGTTAGAGAAATATATGTGGTAGGGTTTTTAGTCTATGAAAGTTTTCTAAAATTTTACTTTCTCTAATTTTGGTGTATGTCCAGGTTCTTATTTCAAAAGACAACTATTGGCATCATTCACAATAGGTAACACGTGTGGCCACAGCTGGGGTCTTGCACAGAAACGAGGTTCTTTTTTTTTTTTTTTTTTTTT
Organism: Spilogale gracilis; assembly: GCA_004023965.1. NCBI lineage: Eukaryota > Metazoa > Chordata > Mammalia > Carnivora > Mephitidae > Spilogale > Spilogale gracilis. Next base: position 107,705 of record PITA01002287.1, on the reverse strand, counting down.
TTAAGATTTTATTTATTTGACAGAGAGAAACACGGCCAGAGAGGGAACACAAGCAGGGGGAGTGAGAGAGGGAGAAGCAGGCTTCCCATGGAGCGGGGAGCCCAATGCGGGGCTCGATCCCAGCTCTCCGGGATCATGACCTGAGCCGAAGGCAGTCGCTTAACCAACTGAGCCACCCATGCACCCCAGAAACGAGGTTCTAATAATCATAATGACTAGCAAATTTTATTTGAATCATATTTTTAAAGAAGTACAGGTTTTTGAAATTGTATGATACACCAGGTAAAAGCAATTTCCTGAAATATTAAAAATATAAAATATATTTAAATCACCTGTTTTTCTAAACTAAAGTTATTTACATCCATCTAATAAATTCACTGGAGTAAAAATGAACAATTTTGGTGAAAAAGCCTTGGAAATAAGTTACAAAGAGGAATCTAAATTAAAACGGACTTGATTCTTGCACTTTGTTATCAGGCTTTTTGGGGCATGAAATGAATTTAAACCATGTGATTGACTCTGCTCAAGTTTTAAAGATCTTCAGTATTATAAGCTATGAAGGAAGAAGTTAGTATGGAGCTCCATTTTTTCCATCTCTGCATGCTAACATCCAATGAGTGTATCGGTGGCAATATCCATTGTTAAAACATAGAAACCCTTCCACATTGATTGGTTGTTAAATGTCCAACCCTCTGCTTCCCACAAGTTCCTATACCCATCCTACTGCATGCATTCGCCAATCTCTCAGACCTCTAGATCTTCAGCAGCCGAAGAGTCTCTGCCTTAGAAAAGAGCTCTAGGACCCAACTTGTTGGTAGGTGGTGCATGTCTTGTACCAGAAGTTACATGTTCTCACCTACTCTTATTCAACAAACATATTTCAGAAACCCATATAAGCCAAACACTATAGTAGGCACATGGTAGACATTGAATTAGGAAAAACAAATAAACAGAAGCTGATCCAGTCTTCCTTAAACTCTAGTGGGAGATCAAATATGAAGTAAATCACCACAAACTGGGGGCATACTTTAAAATAATGGTGACTACTAAAGAATGAGAGAACAATATACTATAAAATCTTACAAAGGTTGATCAAGTTCATATTTAGGAATAAGTAATTAGCATCAAATTAGCTAATCCTGAGAATGAGATGATTGATATTAGCAAAGACAAAACATGTGGACAGGGCTAGCATGTCCAAAGCTTGGGATACTTGTATGGTTTCTGAGTCTAGAATGAGTAAGTAGAGAAAAGCCCAAAGGAAAAGAGTATTCAAGCAACTTGCATTTTTAAGAATGGTTGCCTCTTGGCTCTGATGACTGGATTTTGTTACTTCTTCTCATTTTGTAAACTTCGTCATTTTGTTATTCTTCTGGACCTCAATTACTTTCTCTGGAAATTTTATGTTACCTTCATCAAGGCAACTAGTATGTAGATCCTATTGTTTGCACAGGACCTGAAACATAGTAGGTGGTTAATAAATGTCTTTTGGATGAATAAACCTGTAAAATCAGAATGAAAATAAAGAGTTGTAGCGAGGATTACATTCCTTATGTGCAATAAGTATGTCAGAATGTTTTTATATACATGTATATTTATATATGAATAAATGTATAGTTTCTCATGAAATCTGGTATATATTTCACACCTACATATAACTGTAGGTGTAAACATTTGACCACAAAATAGATTGAGCATATATGTATCTTCAAGAATATACAGATAGTTTAGTAGATTGACTGGTTCAAGGTAGACACTAGTAGATACCAGTTCCTTACTCACCTAGCTTAGATAAATACACTTTCAAAGAGAGTGCATGGATTAAATTATCAACGTGCAGAGTGAGAGTAAGTTTTAGACTTACCTTCTCAACAAAATTCTCAAGAAATAAAAAAATATATAAACATTTTTTAAAGCATAAAGACATTAGATTTCAAGTAGGGGAGGCTGATAGTAAGTAATTGTCGCTATGCCACTTAACAGGAAGACAAAAGAAGCAACACTAGTGACGTCCTTCGTGGTCATCATTAGCTTTACATATATATATGCACTGGCACTACAAAATTTCATTAAAAATCCTAAAATACATCTTATCTACTGACAGATAAGTTGTCAATTCATCTGATTGACAATTCACATCCTTTTGTGAACTTTTCTCAGGAAATTGGTATTAAATACAGCATTTTCCCCTACTGTACAAAATACACTGACTTTTCAGAGATAAGTTTTTGAGTTATTTATTGCTAAATTTGAAATCTAATCTTTAGTCTTTTTGAAAAAAATATGATTTGAAACAAATTTTCCAGGGACAGTTTCCCTAATGATTCATCATAGATGGACACATGTAGCTTTGTAAGTGAGGTAAATCTTTTGGTTCAAGGTCACATAAGCAGCATCAATCATGCTGCAAGAGAGTTATGAGCTTGTGGGGCTAATCTGTCATTTTGGACCAGGAAACTAGAGGAAACAACTGTGCAAAACTTTCCAAAGCTTCAGAGGGTTAAAAATCACACAACATTATTAACTTGGCTGCAGACAGAAATCTGATACTTGGACTCAATGCAGAGTGTTTTCAAACGTTACTTTATCTCAGGCAACTTTAACATTGAAACATGGATTCGTAATCATTTTCTTGCTGACCAAGCCTTCAATGCAGAGACCTTGCCGAGTCAGACCTCACTTACTTCAGGACAAAGCAGATGTTAGCACATATATTTGACTCAAGATGTATTGAGAATCCTGCTTTTCTTTGACACAAGCCTATCACTACACAGCAAAGTCAGCAATGGAAGCCCAAATTCCATTTTCTGTTACATGCCTTTGTGAGTCAAGTATTTCACTATATTGCCAAAGTAAGAGTCAGAATTGGTTGAGTTTCAAAAACAACTTGATCATTGTCACAACGCATATCTTGTTGCAATTTCAAAATCGTGTTCATGCCAAACAATAGCCTTGCCATTAAAATTTCCTTTGTTAGAATTAAAATGTGCTTTCTTGTTTTATTTGCCCACTCAAATCTATTTCTTTTTTTTTTCCGGGAAAAACAATAAGAATCAGAAAAACGTGTTTTAAGACATTTTTGTATGAGGTATCTTATATACAAAACTTACATTTTCACTTCAGTTAAGTACATTGTATAGATAGGATGTTGCACCTAAGCAACTATATGTCATTTTCTGTAAAGGCCCATAATCCCATCAGATTCTCATGAGGGTCCATGACCCCAACATATAACATATTTTGTATGTTTAAGAAATGATCGTTTATCATGTACCAATGCACTGGTATAAATACACTTATTGAAAAGAAATATATCTTTTTGAAATGTGTCATCAAATTTTGTGTACAGTGCACAGACCAAGTACAAATAAGTAAAAACACCAAACACAATTAAATATTAGACAAGAGCTATGAAAGTCTGCATGTTCCCAATCTGCCACACATCCCTTATACCTCCCACTGGCCCCTTCATTCTGTTAGAGAATCTGTTTCTTCACATCCCTGTTTGGGATTTTTGTGACAGAGAAGACAGATAATGGTTAAAAAGAGAAAGAATGAGAAGGGATGAAAAATACCCAAAAAGGCTAAATTGGGCTGTGTAAAATTTGTAATTTGAGAGAAACCTGGGAAAAACCAGTAGAGAGGAAAAAGAAAGAGACAGAAGGACAGAATAATCCATTCTTGGATTGAGAAGTCAATCATTTAACACAATTGAGTCACTTAGAACAATCTATGTTACAGAATAAACACCTAAGAAATGTTACTTCATCATATTCATTATCATTATTTTCTTTGTTCTTGTCATCGTCATCATTGTCATCACTGAGACGTAGGGACTGAGAAGTGAGAGGCTTTGGGGCAGATGCAAGATGTCAGAGAATTGGAGATGAGGGTAGATCGGGGCACTTAAAATCTGTTTTCTGTAACATACATTCTGGGTCCACTTCAACCTTCTTTGAGATATTTCAAATAAATAGTAAATTTCTTTTAAACTTACTGTGGACCCTAGGTCTAGCATTATTTGGGTATATCTCTGAGCCCTGGAAAAACTCCAGTTCTTAGGTAGATTATATTTTGAAAGCTGTGGTACCAGATCTGGGACCTCGGCTTCACTCTACCGCTGTGTTTCATATTAAAGTTGTCAACCTGTACTGAAGCCAAAATGGCATATCAAAGCACAAAAGGAAAGTCAAGGAGATAAGAGGCATGATGATTCTCAGAAATCAAGAGCCAAGTTAGAGAAACATCCTGCAGACACACTTAAGGAGAGAATTAGATTTTTCTCAACCCTTGTGAAAGTTTATCAAAATTCCCTCATGAACTTATAAACTGAAATTCAATTTTTCTTTTACCCTCCATGGAAATCCAGTTTTTCATAAAATTAGTATTCTTTCTATTTGCAAGAAGAAGATAATATCAGTTCTATGCTTTGGAGACTATATCTGCTAGGGATGGAGCAGTTACCAGAGGATTTCAATTAAAAGGATTTCTAACCTCTGGCTGAAGTTATTCCTTTTCAGAAACTAAACCAGCGTGTCCATGACAGGGGAAGAATATTTTGAATTATGGTGACTTAAATACTTCAAGAAGAGAGAGCTTAGAGAGCTTCAGATCCTGAAAAATACTAAACATTATAGGATAACAAATCATCAATATCTGATTTCTGTGGACGAGTATCTTTTTTGTTCTAGAGCCTGTAGGAGGCTTAGTAGATGATATTTGGAATGTTTATGTCAAATTTGTAACCATGTCAGCCAGTTTCATGACTATGTTGACTCTGAAAAAACTGCCACATCAGGTTACTTGTTAAGACTGGACTAGAAGTGCAATTATTGGATCATACAACATTTCTATTTTTAATTTTTTGAGGAACCTCCATACTGTTTTTCACAGTGGCTGTATCAATTCCCACCAACAGTACATGAGGATTCCTTTTTTTTCACACTCTCCCCAACAATATGTATGGACCCAGAATGTACTCTACTATGGAAAATAAGTCAGACTGAGAAAGACAAATGCCATAAGACTCCAGTCATAAAAGGGATCTAAAAAGAAAGAAGAAAGAAAGAAAGAAAGAAAGAAAGAAAGAAAGAAAGAAAGAAAAGAAAAGAAAGAAAAAGAAAGCAAGACGAATCAGACCAGTAAATACAGAGAACAAACTAATGGTTGCCAGAGGGGAGAGAGGTCCAAGTTTGATCAAATGGAAGAAGGCGGGAGGGAGATCTAGTCCTCCAGTTATGGAGTAAGCGAGCCACAGGAATAAAACACAGAGATAAGGAATACAGTCAGTGATCCTGTAATAGCCATGTAATAGGACAAGTAGTAGCTACACTTGTGGTGAGCACAGTGTAACATATACACTTGCTAAATCACTAAGTCACACACCTGAAACAAATGTAATAGTGTGTGTCAACTACACTCATATAAAAATAATATTGGAGCAGAAGTGATGGATGGACATGTTTTTATATGCAAATTGCTTAGAATAAAGTTTTGTCAATTTTGGAAGGGTGAGAGAACCCACACAGAATCTTCACTGATGACATAGCTATTTATCATAAAAATACACTGTGAAAATTCTGGACTGGGGCCATTGGAGGGGAGGCAAATATTATTTTCCTTTGAGAAATCTGACCTTTCAAAGACACCTTTGTGTGTGTGTGTGAATCAGTAGGTCACTCACCATTGACCTCTCATCACTGAGGAGACCCAGAACAGGGGCTGGAGACTACAGGAACTGATCTTTCTGTGGTGGGTGGAGTCACAAGGGGAAAGGCAAACACAAGGTGCATTTGTTTCTAGCTTTTCAGAAACATCACCATAGAATGGGACAAACTAAGTTGACCCCAGTCAGCCCAAAACCTTGGTTTCTAAATATGTCATTTGAGCAAGAACTACTCTCAGGAAACAAAGAATCCAGGGAAGATCCGATAGCCCTTACTCAGCATTTTAAACAACCAGTAAATAATATCCTGATTTCTTATTCCAGTTCTAAATAAATTTAGAAATAAGAAAATAGCATAAACCTACAGAAGCCAAAATATCACTTCAGGTTATGATAAAGCAGATATGAGAGAAAGCTTATGTTTACAGAAACCTGGGCTTCCTTTTTTTTTTTTTTTTCTTAAGATTTTATTTATTTGACAGAGAGAAACACAGCTAGAGAAGGAAAACAAGCAGGGGGAGTGAAAGAGGGAGAAGCAGGCTTCCTGCTGAGCAGGGAGCCTGATGCGGGGCTCAATCCTGGGACTCCAGACTCATGATCTGAGCCAAAGGCACTTAACAACTAAGCCATGCGGGTGCCCCGAAACCTGAGCTTCCTAATACCATATGCCCAGACCTAGGCAGCCAGCATTGCTTGTACCAGGTGGTCTAATCTACCCTTCATTCTAGCTGCAAAGCCTACCCCAGGAGGATTTCAACCTAATGTGTGCTCTCATGACAGCTCACTCTCAGAAAGGAGGGAAAAGAAAAGGGCTGGCTCTGTGTGGTAGGGTCCTCCTTTCAAAGTCACCAGTTGGAACATATGCATCTTCTTCTCCAAGAAGTGAGAGATGAAAAGAGGCCAATAGCATTACATCCTAGAAGAAAACATGCCCCACCTGCCCCTCTGAGTCCTTACCTACCAGAGACACAGCCCTTAGAAAGTGAACTAAAATCCAGAACAAGGTTTTCTTGACCAGAAGATACCCATTTACAAGATTCAAAGTATTTTCCAGGAAGACTCTTGACAGACACAACTGAGTTGAGTTTAGCTGTGTTAAATTAAGTGAGGAGGCCATCAGACTGAAGTGGCTCTTGTGGCCTAAGTAATCAAACCCAAACCCAGGCCTGTAAATGCCTCAGCGTCACAAAATGAAAACCTCAGGGACAACCAATCACAAACAGCTGAGTAGACTTTGAGCTATAGCTAATAAATAATCTTCTTCCTTTGCTTTTTCTCTATAGAAGTTTCCTTGAGCTCCTGTCTATGGAACATTCTGACCACTTATAATTTGGCACTCCCGATTCAATAACCTTGCTCAAAACTCAGTATTATTAGTATGCCTTATTTTATCTTTTAATGGCTTCCAAGATCTCTTAGTTGTATCTCTTTGCAGAGATATGCATAATTTATCCCTGGGGGAAATGTGGTGGGATCACTACTTTTTCTTTTCCCCAATTTTGTTTTATTTTCTCAGTGTTCCAAGATTCATTATCTATGCACCACACCCACTGTTCCATGCAATACGTGCCCTGCTTAATACCCACCACCAGGCTCACCCATCCCCCATCCCCCTCCATCCAAAACCCCCAGTGTGTTAACTTGGGGGTATGCCTGCCTCCCAGTGAGGAATGAAGCATAGTCAACCTATTTCTAGCCATCCACATCTCAGCACACAGCAAGGCAAACACCGATTTGAATATACATGGTTCTCATTTGCTTGTAATTAATTTTTTCCACTAGAATGATAGATTTGTCTATTTGGTTTAATTGTTTTCTCAGCTCACCAAATCGTTCCAAGATAGCCAGTATGGTACAACAAGCCATCCAGATTCATCATCATCTATTACTGGTTTGAAAATTGATTTGGAAATGGAGAACGAGAAGCAAATTAAATAGTTTGCAGTGACTTTTTGCCAGAGAGCAAGGAAAGGGAGTTCTTCATCCTGAAACGAGTGCTCTGGGGCCCATATTAAATGAGAAATCGGAATAAGTCTGTCAAAACCTAGGGTCTATTGCTAATACCTCTATTGGAGGATAAGATAGTCTCGCTTGGGTGGTGCCAACTCAGCGTACCATCTGTCAAATGCACATAACTACACCAATTTCTTTTATTAAAAGATAATCATCTTACCTCCACTCTCTTCATAGTCAACATTCACATAATAGCTAGGACAATTTTTCATGTGTTTATTTGGGAACATGTTGACAAAGCCATCCCACTCCTTCCACCTTTATTGCTCTTGAAAGTCTAATTTCCCTTGATGAAAATCAGTTTTTCCAATGACAGAAAAAAGTAATTAAATATGTTCAGTTCATAGCTAACTTATCTCACTGCCAACCATCTAAATAGCTGGGTAATTGTGTGAGGAGAACAGCAGTAACCTAGCGATATGAATTATAGGAAATGGGGGCATATGATTGGTTCCTCTGGACACAGCCTGGTATTGTCTTGTATATGACCAGAATGGGTACAAGGACTCGTATTTACTGCCCTGTAACTCAAGCCCCTCTCTGTCACCATTGACACAATTATAGCTGAAATAATCTGAAGTGAATTGTGTGACAGGGCTCTCTCCATCTGTTAGAACCACAAAACCAGGGACTGCCTTTGGCAAATATGTCTCCGAACAAGGTTTTGCATTTTTGTTTTACAATTTTAAGCTTTATTTTAAATAAAGACTTGCCATAAAAAGTTTCGTTTAAAACAAGACCACTGCTTACTTGGGCAATTTGATGAAAAGCTAAGAAAGAAGGGCACCTGGGTAGCTCAGTCAGTTCAGCATTGGACTCTTGATCTCAGCTCAGGTCTTGATCTCCAGGTCATGAGTTCAAGCCCCTCATTGGACTCCATGCTGGGTGTGGCTCTGACTTCAAGAAAAAAAATAGAAAAGCTAAAGAAGAAAATGAGAATTCTCATAGCTTGTGAGTATTGAAAGAAAACTGACTAATTATATTAGGAGATCTTTCAGTCATCTAATTTCATACCAGGATAAAGAATGCTCAAAATTTGTAAGTGGAAAATCTGTTCTGAAATAGACACCCTTTGAAATTGACTCCCAAAGGGACTGTGGCAGTGCTGCTCACTAGTCATGGAAATGACCTTGAAGTCAGTGGGTGCACTTACATTCATTGGTTTCCTCCTTACGTGGGTCATCACTTCTTGAAAGATCAGATTAAAACTCTATATCTTCTCTCCTCAAATAATCTAAGATCTCCATAATAACCCAAGCTACATAAAATCGTGCACCATTTTCCATACTCTAAGTCCAAAACAAATATATGCACCTTAGCTACTACTAAATAAAGACAGATGTGAATTTTGAATCAGTGTGATGAGTTCTTAGGGCAGTTACTCACAAATGTTTACTTGCTTCTTTTTTTTTTTTTTTTTTTTTAATTTACTTAACATAGAGAGATCACAAGTAGGCAGAGAGGCAGGCAGAGAGAGAGAAGGAAGCAGGCTCCCTGCTGAGCAGAGAGCCTGATGTAGGCCTCTATCCCAGGACCCTGAGATCATGGCCTGAGCCGAAGACAGAGGCTTTAACCCCCTGAGCCACCCAGGTGCCCATACTTGCTTCTTTTCTTAAACACCCCTCTGGGCTGCAGCATTAAGGCATTTTCTTACCTAGATGTCTTTACCATGCGGATATGTCCTTCCTCCTCTGGAAAGCACACCAGAGTACAGAGAAGTGAGGGTAGTATTGTTTTAAGTATAACAATATATGTGATTTATTTTTAAGCAAGTGCTTTGACAATATTAGCATATGAAGTATTATGAAAAGTAATTCCTTGCAGCACTTCTCACATATCATAAAACACGATGATGTTTGTATAAGGCTGTTGGGGATGCAATTTATCTTCCTGTATAGGAAGTGTTAGATATATTCTCTTTTTCTTCTGTTAATTCTGCTTTAATAAATGTAAAAACTAAAATAATGTTTCTATTCAATTTAGACTGGACCGCCCCTCCTCTACAGTTGGAAAGAAAGCACATTAATGAAAATCCAAAACTTCACACCACTTAATCCTCCCTGTAAGTTTCCTTACAATATTCCTGGCTGTTCTTTACATCAAGCCTAACCCCAACAGGTGCAGAAAAAGATATTAATAATATATTCAGTGTGGGTAAAGTATAGACACTGAGCTATGAGCAGAGAGAAATTATTCCAAACCAGGTCATACATGAGAGTGAATGGGACACTGTTATAATTACGTGGGACAAGTGGCAAAATCTCAGGCTGTCTTGGACATGTGACCTAACTACTGAAGTTATCAAAATCCCATGTCTTGGGAGTTAATCTTGCATGGATAGCTTTATTGTGTTTCTCTCTCTCTCTCTCTTGCTTTCTTCAGGGCTGGATTTCTTCTGGGGCGGCATCCGCAGCATATATTAAGGCCCTCTCTCTAGCATTCGTCTCTGCTTGTTGTTGCCTGGCTTTATTCCTCAGAGAGACACAATTGCTACCAACATGTAATCCTCCTACTTCAGGAAGAAAGACAACTTCTCTTTTCTCAAAGCCTATGTGACAATCCCAGGAAGGACTAATTGGTCCCAGTTTGATCACATTTACCTCTCTGAACCAATCAGGGGGGAAATGGGTTTCGGTCTCATTACTAGTGCCACGAGTGGGTGGAATTACATTAGTGATTACCACATGAGGACAAGCAGGAGGCAATTCTGGGTAGGAATGAAGTCACAAATATTCACATTTTTAGGATCATGTTAGTAAGTTATGCAGATAGGACCTAAACTCAGTTTCTGACAATACAATCTGTGTTCTTTTTAACACACTACGCTGTCTCTTTTACACATAAATATAATAAATGATGACAAGTTTTAGGCAACACATTTTTAATAGGTTTCAATTTGTTCTGATTCTAGTGACCTTACTGATATGGTTTTCCTTATGCTCTTTGACAGTAATGTATTGATTTATTAAGACAGATGACTTTTTGTCAGTTTCTTTTTTTCCCGGGTTAATAATTGGACTGTGGATAAATCATGGACTGGTAGTAAGCTCTTCGAGTGTAGTCTTTTCTGGGTACAGATTATGAATCAAGACTCCTTTTCAATTTGTTCAATACTAGGAAAAATAAATCCCTAAAAACAAAACAAAACAAAACAAAACAAAAAAATCAGATTGTCACCTTCACTATTATATCTGGTTCTTATAATACTAAGTAGAGGCAGATGGTAACATCGTAACTATTTAATGCCAGCTAAGAGATTAAAAAAGTGAGAAGTCCAATGTTTAGCAATAATAAAAATGTATTAATAGACTACTGGTTTTAAAGTTTTAATCTAATTTAATCATGAATATAATTAATGTGTTAAACTCCTTAATTCCAGTATTATATTTAATTTTCACAACCCTATATTAGCCACATTTCATATACGAAGAAACAAGAAAAATTAAGGAACTCACCCAAAGTTACACATCTGAATGTGGCAAAGGCACGATTCAAACCCACATCTTTCTGACCAAAGAGCCAAGGATTTTTATTCCTAGTCCACCAATACCACAGGATCCACTTGACCTACAAAAGGTCCAGGCCATTGAGGTGGAAAGATAGACCTTGTTATGGTTATATCTGAATGTCCATCTCTATGCACTCTCCTATGACTGTCTTATGGGGAAGGTTTGTTTCTTTATCTCTAGCCCATACCTGCCCACCTCAATAAATGATTTACAGCATAAATATAGAAATATTTTCCCAGCCTATATTCTTATACATGAATTACTTTTTCTTTAAGATTTTATTTATTTATTTGACAGAGAGAAACACAGTATCTGACAGAGAGGGAAGGAACACAAGCAGGAGAAGCAAGAGAGGAAGAAGCAGGCTTCCTGCAGAGCAGGGAGCCTGATGTGGGGCTTGATCCCAGGATTCCAGGATCATGACCTGAACCGAAGGTAGATGCTTAATGACTGAGCCACCCAGGTGCCCCACACATGATTTACTTTCAATGAATAATTTTGTAACATGGATTTAGAAAATACCCTAAGTATAACAGTTAAAACACAAATTGAAAAAGACTGCTTAACTCATGCTCTGGAAACTACCATTCATTCTTTCTTTCTCTCTTTCTTTCTCTTTCTTTCTTTCTTTCTTTCTTTCTTTCTTTCTTTCTTTCTTTCCTCTTCCTTTTTGAGAGAGAGAGCAAGTGTGCATGAGTGGGGAAGAGGGACAGAGTGTGCAGAGGGAAAGACTCCACACTGAGCATGGGGCCCATCATGGGGCTCTATCTCACCACTATGAGATCATGCCCTGAAACAAAATCAAGAGTTGGATACTTAACTGACTGAGACACTCAGGTGTTCCTGAAATAAATTCTTATTTCTTATCACACTTCCTTGAAGCACTGATGAAGATGTTTTGCAATGACTGGAACATTCCAATGCCAGGGGCACCTGGGTGGCTCAGTTGGTTAAGCGACTGCCTTCAGCTCAGGTCATGATCCTAGAGACCTGGGATCAAGCCCCACATCGGCTGCCTGCTCAGTGGGAAGCCTGCTTCTCCCTCTTTCACTCCCCTTGCTTGTGTTCCCTCTCTGGCCGTGTTTTTCTTTGTCAAATAAATAAATAAAAATCTTAAAAAAAAAAATTAGAATATTCCAATGCCAGAAAAGCCTGGATAGCAATAGGATGCTTACAAGACCACATCCCCTGCTCTGCCGGTGATTGGGAGCTAAACACATACCGACCTCCATCCATGATCCTGTGCTTCCTGCCTGCTCTCTTGCACACACACCCATTATATCTCCCTAGGTGTCTACCTTGCAGGTCAAGAGGTCAGTTGTTGAAGCTCAAACCTGCCACGTCCCCAGATTGTTGGCACTTGAAGTAAGTTTTTCCCTTGCTCTTTTCCAACAACAATAACAACAACAACAACAACAACAACAACAACAGAACAGCATGGTTAATTTAGCAAAAGAAGATATCGACTTGAATTTTTTTTCAGGATTTTAGTTCAAGAATAAAATTGACTTATGATTTTCATTAAATTTAAAATACAAATATTCTAGTCTGTAGATTTTTTCATAATGTAATCATTTCTGCTAATAGTAGGAAACATCATATAATTGCATCATAATATTTCCAAATGATAATCATTGAAGTGTTTAGCAAATCCTTGGGTCTACTTGAATAAGCTGGGGGACTGACTGTAGAGACTGAGAAAGGACACCACTTACACTGAAAATGTAAGTGAGGACCAAGTACAGTGTGAGGGATAAAAATGCTTAAGTCTTCATTTTTATTTACTTATATCTCCATTATTTTTGAAGTAGAGTAACCAGAATATGGTTTTGTTTTACTGCAAGGTTCAACACACTTTCTGTGTGAAGGAGCAAATACCACATTAGTTTAGTCCTTGTCGGCCATCGCATCTTTGTCCCAACTCCCCAATTCTTGCATTTGTAGCCCCAAAGCCGCCAGAGACCATATATAAATGAATTAACATGTTCTGTTTTGATAAAACTTTAGTTACAAAAACAAGTGGCTGGCTGGATTTGGTTTGTAGGGTGTGGCTAGCCAAAAGAGCAAACTAGAAGATTGATTTGGAGACTTCTGTCTTTCCCTTCCTAGTTTTAGTACAGGTCCTTCCTCAGGCTCCGGAATCATGGAGCTGCCATCTAGATGCAGTCCTGCTACCCCTGTTCCCACCCTTACACCTCTAAGAGGTTTTCTTTCCTTGTTTTTCAGTTACCTTTTCCTCACAGATCCTTCACAGACCATATGCCCTCTTCTAAAGTTTATATCTTAAAACAAGACTCCTGGAGACAGTGTTTTGGCTCAACATAATTCATCTTGGATAAAAGGAATTTCCAAACTTATGGTCAAAGTATTCTAGAACATAGAGACTTTTGGGTAGTGTCCTCTGTGAAATACAATGTAGGCAATTTTTTTTTTTTTTGCTGCTGCCTTTGGAAATCAACTAGTGCCATACACGTTTTTGTTTTTTAATCTTTTTTTTTAAAGATTTTATTTATTTGACAGAGAGAAACACAGCTAGAGAGAGAACACAAGCAGGTGGAGTGGGAGAAGGAGAAGCAGGCTTCCCAATGAGCAGGGAGCCTGATGTGGGGATTGAACCTGGGACTCTCAGATCATGACCTGGGCTGAAGGCAGTTGCTTAACAACTGAGCCACCCAGGCGCCCCAGCCATACAGGTTTAATATGAAGTTAAATATATGTTTAGTCCTCCATCATCTGTTTGATCCATTAGGCAGATCTGGTTGGAGGACTTATTTTGAAAGGCCCTTTTTTTCCATTTGTACAATACCATCTGGGGCTTGATGCTGATGAGCCCACTTCCTGTATGTCCACCTAGAAATCCTCCAGAGAACTAGCCCCCAGCACAGGCTATCCATTCTCTTCCCATGTCTTAGATCTGATTAAAGAGCAGCACTAGCCATATGTGTACCCAGATTGTCCAATGAATATTCACACAGCTAGCAACACCTCACTGGGAGAACATACTAGAAAGTTTTTTATTTTTTGTCTTTTCCTAAGACAGTTCCTCATCAGAAATATATCATAAGCTTTCCTAATATAAAGGTAGACATCAGTTTCAAATATGTTAAAATTCAACACATAACATTTCAAGTTCTTGGGTGATTATTAATTTATCTATTTGTCATATAATATGTTGGACATGTCCCACATGTTCTACAATGTTCTACATTTAATTGCTGTAATTCCCTCATTTAAGTTACTCAAGCTCTGACACTATAATAAAAACTTCAATCTTCACTGTGATTTCTTTGTTTTCTTTTTCTTTTTTTTTTTTTTTTTTTTTTTTTTTTTTTTTTTTTTTTTTTTTTTTTTTTTTTTTTTTTTT
>PITA01002287.1:25430-93054 GCA_004023965.1 Spilogale gracilis | reverse complement strand
CCTCTTTTTTTTTTTTTTTAAGATTTTATTTATTTATTTCACAGAGAGAGATCCCAAGTAGGTACAGAGCAGGCAGAGAGAGAGAGAGAGAAGAGGAAACGGGCTCCCTCCTGAGCAGAGAGCCTAAAGGGGCCTGGATCACAGGACCCTGAAAGCAGAGGCTTTAACCACTGAGCGGCCCAGGTGCCCACCCACTCCTTTCTTTGAAATGTTTACAATGTAATTATAATATTTGCTAGCAGGAAGCTGTGGACTTGAAACAGGCTTTCAATAGTCAGTTTCTGTTTTAGTCCTAGCCAGACTCTAATTCTGAAATCAGTGAGAATTCTTCTCTAGTGTCCCCAGTCTTCCCTCTAGTCCTTCACTATGTAAACTTCCCCACCCTCCCCTGAAGCATCAAACCACTGGCTATTCCCTGAAAAAAATTCATCTGCTTCTTAGTTTTGCTCACTGCAAATCTGGGGCTCCAACGTTTCATTATCAGAATATCTTTTGCATCAAACAAAAAGTATTCCTAGGTTTTTAGCAACTCTAGTTTATGAGTTTATGATTTCGATAGATAAAAATCTTTTATAAACTGTAAAGCTCTTTATAAATATCATTAATTATTATGAATCTCAAGTGTCTTCTGGAACTGGAAAATAGTGACACCTAGATGCCATTTGTAATTTAAGTGAATACCAAGTTATATTTCATTTTCTTGTTCAAAATGAGATATTGAGAGGTGACTGTCTGGGTTAAGTGGAAGAGTATGTGACTTGATCTTAGGGTCATGCGTTAGAGACCCATGCTGGGCGTAGAGATCACTAAGTAAATAAACAATAAATAAACATAAATAAAGTTCAGAATGAATATTGAATATATGTTTTGTCTAACTGCATCATATAAAGATGGAAACAAGAAAATAATTTAGAAAAACATCTAAAAATTATAATTATTCCATTATATAATAATTATTTCAAATACATAAAATTATAAAATATCATAGTTAGTCCATAATTAACCTATTTTAGCAATGATTTGAAATGTAACTGAAGTCATCAAAATAACACTACAGTGGTTTTCTAGAGTGAATCTTGCAGATTAAGACTTTAAAGGATTCAAAAAACATATGTTTACTTGTCTAAATACCCAATATTATACCAGGCACTGTAGAAAAGGAAAACAGATTGGATGACATGCCATGAAAGAACACACTTCTTCTTCTTCTTCTTTTTTTTTTTTTTAAAGATTTTATTTCTTAGAGAGAGAGAGAGAGAGAGAGAGAGAGAGAGAGAGAGAGAGAGAGAGAGAGAGAGACAGCACACAAGCAGGTAGAGGGAGAGGGAGAAGCAGGCTCCCTGCTGAGCAGGGAACCTACTGACCTGGGCTCAATCTGAGCTGACAGATACTTAATAATCAAGCCTTCCAGGCACCTGAAAGAACACACTTCTTAGGAAGACAGACAAACCAGCAAGAGCCTGCCAGTGACACACGGGAATATATAGCGGATTGTGTTATCTTCTCATCAGTTAAGGCTGTTTCAGAAAGGACCTAGCAGACTGCTGAAGAATTTGCAAGAGAAGTATTTCCAGATGAAGGATATTTTGATCAGGGAAGGAGAGTACACTAGGAGTTCCATCTCTCCTGCCATGAAGACTACTGCCCGGGAGGATACTCATTTTCGAATAAACATTTCTTTCACTTACAGCGTAAACCAAGCCAGAGGACTCCTTTACTGCAGAGGAGATTCTCACTGGATAATGATCTTCATTTACTAGTTCCCGAGATTTTGCCCTGTAAACTTAGTTCGTGGTGTAGTGACCTGAAAATGGTTAAATTAATGCTTTCTTGTGTTTCTAGTAATTAAATATGTGTAATAGAGAGTGGAAATTGTGACCAGAAGGTATTCTAACTTTATACTATGCATTTTTCAACAAAATCCAAGTTATTAATATTTTATTTTAAATATAAAGACAGTTAAGAATTTTTAGAAATTAGCTGGCAAGGGGCGCCTGGGTGGGTCAGTTGGTAAAGCGACTGCCTTCGGCTCAGGTCATGATCCCGGACACCCGGGATTAAGCCCTGTATCGGGCTCCCTGCTTGGTGGGAAGGCTGCTTTTCCCACTCTCACTCCCCCTGCTTGTGTTCCCTCTCTTGCTGTGTTTCTCTCTGTCAAATAAATAAATAAAATCTTAAAAAAAAAAGAAAGAAAGAAAGAAAGAAAGAAAGAAAGAAAGAAAGAAAGAAAGAAATTAGCTGGCAAATTCATAAAGAAACTTTTAATCTTAGATCCTTAATATTTGAGGTGGGGGCAACTGATTCAATAATGAATCAATAATGGAGATTTAGGGCAACAAATTTACCCTCCCTGACATACCTAAAGAATGTGTACATAGGTCCGTAGAATATTGAGAGACAGAGACAGAGAGGGAGGGAGTGATGGAAAAAGAGAACACAAAAATTTGACTTAAAGATTTAATTTTATTTTAACAATAAAAGTGACTATTTTTGTCATAGTACTTTGAAATTTCCAAAAGACCTCCAGTATAAATCATAATTTTTTTGCCAAGCAGCTGAGTATGAACATTTCAATTACACTTATTCCTAACAACATTTTTTTTTAAAGATTTTATTTATTTGACAGAGAGAAACACAGCCAGAGAAGGAACACAAGCAGGGGGAGTGAGAGAGGGAGAAGCAGGCTTCCCGCCAAGCAAGGAGCCTGATGTGGGACTCGATCCCGGGTCTCTGGGATCATGACCTGAGCAGAAGGCAGTTGCTTAACCAACTGAGCCACTCAGGCGCTGTATAACAACATATTTTTTAATGATTAATGATTAAATGATCTTAATGACCTAAAGCAAGTTCTAGTATTGCTATGTCTGTCATGTATTTCAATTTTCAAGTTTACTATTAATTTGACGGTAAATGAGGATAAATAGAAACCACAAACTATGAATTGGTCTACTCACTTATTGGAGTTAGATCCTTCATATTTGTTTAACAATTTAGTAAGAAACAATCTGACAAACACTGTTAATTCCCCCCATCATATTTCTAAAGAGGTACCTTTTTTTTTTTTTTTAAGATTTTTTTTGTTTATTTGACAGAGAGAAACACAGCTACAGAGGGAACGCAAGCAGAGGGAGTGACTGAGGGAGAAGCAGGCTCTCCCCCAAGCAAGGAGCCCGATGCAGGGCTGGATCCTGGGACTCCAGGATCATGACCTGAGCCAAAGGCAAATACTTAATAACTGAGCCACCCAGGTGCCCCAAAGAGATACATTTTAATCAACTGGAATTTTGTAAAATTTTCTACTACATCACAATCTCTGTAGAGAGAGAACAATGGATACGTTTTGTTAGCTACTACATTTCTTGAAGCTCCTAGAACATAGTAAATACTAGATTAATATTATGTAGATTGATTATTTAGTTGATTGAATGATCAGCCAGAATTGATGCCAGCAACAGAACTAACAATTTTTCATATTTTTCACTACATGGGGGCTGGAAGAGCACTGTGCATGGATATGCTCCCGTTCACCCCCCTTTCTAACTGAAAATTTGCCAGGATCTGCAACTGAATTTAGTTCCTTTTCATCCAAAGACACGGACATACTCATTTTCCTGCTTAAATCCAGTTCCCTCACCAGCATTCTTAATTCTATCTCCTGCTGTCTTCACCACCAAAATGAACTACCCAACCCCCTAGCTCTTCTTCCTGTTGTTTCTCCCCACCATTGAATTCGATCCTACTCTACAAATATATCTGTTTGTTTAGATATAGATCTTATCTGTTTAGAAAGGAACGGTGTTCCTTTCTGTGCAAGCGTCCATTTCTCCCTTTCCATTCAACCTCCCAGGAGGTGCCTACTTTGTGTGCTGGGAATGGCCAGCAATCCCAGTACAAACTTTACTATGAAAGAGAGGAGAATGCAAGAGGTACAATGCTCACAGATGGAGACCCTTTGATCTTCTTTGCTCCCACTTTAATATTGGTCCTCCAGGATAATCATAAATCCTTATCACTGTTTCTAAAGCACACGACAAGAGGTATTACTGGAGCTAGGGGATTTGTTTACTGGAAAGAAGCTAAATGCTGGGGCGCCTGGGTGGCTCAGTTGGTTGAGCGACTGCCTCGGCTCAGGTCATGATCCTAGAGACCCGGGATCGGGATCGAGCCCCACATTGGGCTCCCTGCTGGGCGGGAAGCCTGCTTCTCCCTCTCTCACTTCCCCTGCTTATGTTCCCTCTCTGGCTGTTTCTCTCTGTCAAATTAAAAAAAAAAAAAAATCTTTAAAAAAAGAAGCTAAATGCTAGTCTGTGTGGTCTGCTGCACATAGCCTGAGGGACAATGCATACAGCTCTTAGATTGCAGGGTGTCTCTTTGGGCTGAGAAAGCTTGAGGGGGAAGGCAACTCCCTGGGGCATTCCAATGGCAGAGTGGTCCCAAGGCCTTTGCATTCCAAAGGCCAGGCTTTTCCAAAACCTTCCATGCCTCCAGCAGCCTCCATGTTACATTTTAGCAAGCCGGGTTTTATGCATGATTTCATGCTCTACATTAACCCCAACATCTGTGGGTTTAGCTTTCTGACTCCTCCTTCCTTATTCAAATGATGCACTCAGGATTTTAGCTTCTCCACCCATTTGAAGGTATTCTCCCCAAATCGTTCCTAAAATTGCCAAGATTCAAAATGAATTGATACTTTCTTGTCCCTATCTCATCGGTTACATGCTAATGGTAAAACTCTCACTGCCCCCTTAAAACTCTCCATTCCTTGTGACTACCACATTTCTTCCAGTTCTCTGGCTAATTTGTCTCTACTTATGGACTTTCATTATTCACTTGTAAATTATTTGAGCACTAGGACTCTCCCTTCTTATTCCTTAGGCACTGGTGTTTCCTAGGCTTCAGTCCTTCCCCCCTCACATCTAGTACTGTTTGTTCTCTGCACTCTCTGTGAGCAGTCTCACCTATTCTCATAATTTGAACCCCTCCCTCTATACCAATGAAATCCAACTTTCTTCCTCAATAGTTTATTCATACTCATTGCAGAAAACACTAAGATATTGAGATGGTTGTTTAACCTCCAAGCTGCATGTTCATACTCCAGGAACGACATAGATGGGAAAAGGCAGTATGTAATTTCTGTCAACGTTCTGTGGCTAGAATTCTATCACATGGCCACACCTTTTGTCAAAGGAGATCTGAATGTGTAGTTTTTGGCTGAGAAGCCATTACTCAGCAAGAATGCTACCGTAAGGAAGGGGTAGCCACATTTTTGGTAATGGCCTCTTCTGATTTAGTTGTATTGTCCTCATTTTAAAGAGTCAGTGTTTGGGATGTGCATGCATCTAATTTCTTATTCTTTGTGAAAGCAGGGTATGTGAAATTCTACTCTAGTAAGACTTATTCTTTTAAAAACTCAGATTAGTCTAGGGACACCTGGGTGGCTCTACCTTCAAATCAGATCATGATCTCAGGGTCCTGGAACTGAGCCCCTCATTGGGATCTTTGCTCAGTGGGGAGTCCTCTCCCTCTCAGTCTCTCCCTCCATTCTCCCTTCTTCTCCCTCCCTCTCTCTTTCTCAAATAAACAAGTAAAATCTTAAAATAAACAAACAAACAAACAAAAACTCAGTTTGGTCTACAGGCTGACCAAGGTTGAATAAGACATCTTTAGTAAAAATCTCTTCTAATGAATTTAGCCCAGAAACTATATTTTAGGTATGATTCATCATGCTTTCTTGCGATTCCTTCTTTCCTTTTGCTCTGGAAATTATAAAAACTGAAATAGGTCTATGTTTCCAAATGTAGTGTATCTAGTCTATAGAATGGCTTTAGCCCTTATTTTATATTTGTTCCAACTGTACAACTTTGAGGCCATCTTAAGAGAGTTTAAAAATATCTTCTGTGCCTTTTTGGCTCAAAGCTTAGAATAGAGTTGGTCTGGTTCTCAGGTGTCAGCCATTCTCATCATGTTTGACCCAATGAACTTGAAAGATATTTTCCATAGAAGCTTGACAGAAAGGAAGAAATTCAGCATCATGTTAAGTGTGCCACTGCAGCCTTAAGGGTTCTGATGAGACAAATATTTGAGAACTGTGACATTAGTGCTGCAATTCAGCTTGATATTGGATCTGAAATTATGATTCAGTTGTAACTCCCTTCTGAATACACAGAGTCACAATGCACGTGATGTGAGAGACCTAAAATGCTAGAAAACCTGTCAATGCCCTCTGTGAACACTTTCTAATGAAGCAACAGAACTGTCATCCTAAAATTGACTTTTAATCTTCAGCAAAAATATTTCTATATATTGTCAGCAATTATTTTTTTAAAATTTTATTTATTTATTTGACAGAGAGCTAGATCAGAGGTAGGCAGAGAGGCTGGCAGAGAGAGAGGGGGAAGCAGGCTCGCTGCCAAGGAGAGAGCCCAATGAGGGCCTCGATCCCAGGACCCTGAGATCATGACCTGAGCTGAAGGCAGAGGCTTAACCCTCTGAGCTGCCCACGTGCCCTAGCAATTACTTTTTAAAAATATTCTTTAGTTTTTCTTTGAGCCTGGAAGTGGGAAAAATGGTTTCATATGAAACTGAAACAATCTATGTCCTCTTCTCTTTATATCATCTCTCCCCCCTTGGTGAATCTGTATACTCTACACAGCTTCCCTAAAAGTTTATCCCAGATGTGACCTTTTCATCCAAATTGAGTCACAAAATAATTTCCTTTTTTTTTTTTAAGATTTTTATTTATTTATTTGTCAGAGAGCACACACAGGCCTGGGGAGCAACAGACAGAGGCGGAGGAAGAAGCTGACTCCCTGCTGAGGAAGGAGCCTGATGCAGGACTCCATCCCAGAACCCCAGGATCATGACCTGAACCAAAGGCAAAAGTTTAACTGACTGAGCCACCCATGTGTCCCAAGTCACCAAATAATTTCTAAGGGCTATGTAACTCTTCTTGACTATATGCAGCCATCCTAGGTGATCACCTTTTTGGCATCTGTGTATGTTGTGTTCCCCCAGATGCAATGTTACTTACCTACTCTTCTCCCCAGGGCCCTTCTTTCTTTCAGTATCCAAACTTAATCATCCAGAACACTTCACTCATGGGACACCTTTCCTTTTTATGATGTAATTGTTGGAGGTTAGGATCTTGTCAGCTATCTGAAATGCAGTATGATAGGAAGAACTTTCCCAGACATAACTGAATAATTTGTTCTCACGAAGAATGGAAGATGTAGGTATAACAATTCTTATTCCGGAGCACCTGGGTAGCTCAGTCGGTTAGGCATGTGACTTGGCTGGGGTGGAGATGCTGGGGTCCTGGGATCAAGCCCCACATTGGGCTCCCTACTCAGCAGGGAGCCTGCTTCTTTCTATGTCTCTGCTCCTCCCCCTCTCCCGGCTCATGCTTTTGCTTATTCTTTCTCTCTCAAATGGATAAATAAAAATCTAAAAAAACAAAAACAAACAAAAAACCCAACTTGTTGAGTGAGTGTTACGGGTCCTTCAGTGTATAGGTCAGTGCCCAGTCAGAAACAGGAAGCATATTCCTAAATTCCCATCCTGTCCTCCTTTGATTGCATGTATCCTTCCTAAACACAAATATTCTACAATTGGAATGTTCTGCACTTAACTAAATTCCCAGTAATTGTAGTGACTTCCACAAAGGTACAGATCTCAGTGTGAGCAGCCTAACTAGATGTTAATTCTGATGCAAGTAGGGTAAAATATGACTCATTCCTAGATTAACATTCAATTGCTCTTTTGTGGGTTTTAAAAAAATATTTATTATTTATTTATTAGAGACATGAGCCGGAGAAGGGTCTGGGGAGGGGGGGGGATCCTCAAGCAGACTGCTCAGTGAGTGCAGAGCCCAACACAGGGGTCCCCAGGATTCTGAGATCATGATCTGAGCCAAAATCAAGAGTAGGACACTTAACTAACTGAGCCACCCAAGCACCTCAACAATCTATTACACTTTGTATCAGTTGTAGACATTTTACTCTATTGTGTGGCTATTTGGGGTGCAAACTTGGTCATAAAAGACTAAGCTTATTTGTGTACAACGTTTGCTTGTCAAGCCAAATAGTAATACATCTACAAAATGTCTTTAAGAATTCTAAATACACAAGTAAAAATACAATATCTATTGATAGATTTAGTAGATTCCTAAACTTCAGTTAAAATCTGATAAACTTACAATTATAGTTAATATGTAGGTGGCTGATATTAAACAGAAAAGAGCAGATTTGATTCTCAAAATCTATAACTACTGGTTGGCAACTTATGTTTATTAAACATCAAACTGGAATAGAGTCTGAATTTTTTGTTGTCATGAAAACAACTTTTATTTTTCTCCAAAACCATGAACAAAATGTTTACTCTCCCCAACTTTGTCTCACTAACTTTTCAGTATTCAATATTCTTTCACACATTGACTGTGATGTTTAATGTCTATCAATGCTTTTGAATTCCTCAAATAAAAGTCTACGGGGACAAGACAATTATAGAGTTTATACTCAGTGAAAAGTTATAAATCGTGTGCAGTTTGTCAAAAATCATATTAATTCATTTTTGAAAGTCAAGAGTGGTGCGGCTTTTTTAGGAGAATAACAACACTATGGCAAACTGATTCAAGTTGAGTTTTACTTCCAAAACTGTGGAGACAGAATAACACATTTAAGATAACACTGTTTACTTTAACACATCCCTAGGGGAAGCAACTTTGCAATAACCTTAAATAATATATTTTTATAAGAGACAGAAAGAGTGAGAAAGTAGACTTGCAGTTTTCTTTCCAATTTTCTCCAAAGTGCTGGAGGATATCAGTTTCTCCAGGTGTTTGGCACAAATATGGGGAACTCTATCTCTTTCTGAGAAATTAAACTGTTCACGAAAGCCCTGCAAATGATGCTATGTCACTCCATCGCTATTTTGACCTTTTACTTTGACAGTTTATTTTTTTATTTTGATACTTGGGTTAACATATTTAGATGTTTTATTAAGCAAACATTGTCAAAATCATTATCTTACCATTATGATTTTTATAGACATTCATATAATAGTAACTTGTAGTTTTATTTATTTAATTTTTTGATTCAGTCTAGGGGGGAAAACGTTCCGCAAAGGAAGCAAAGCATACATCATAATTCTCATATTAGACCTGAGGGAAACGTTACATACTGAGCACATTGTATATGTTCACACAGCTAATTAGTAGAAGTCAAGTCTCCTAATTCTATACTTAACAGAATTTTTCACCACATCAGTTTATGTCTTTTCAAAGCTGTGATTTCTAGAAGCGTCCTTTTCCACTTTTAATGAAACTCCTCTAAAAAAAATGTACTCTTCCAATTCCAGAGCAATTCTTAATTTTTAATCATTTTTTCTGTTGGATTTGCTAAAAAATTAATACATCTGGGAATTCTCTTCTTTATATTCCCATTTTGCTTTGTCTATGAAACACCTGCTTTCTGGAAAACATGTGACCCAGATTTTACTGGCTACTTCCCCTCTGCTTATACCCAAAAGTTGTTTCCACATCTGTATACTTGAATTTCTCTTGCTCTTTCTTTCTACTTCCTCATTGTCAATTTTGTTCATCTCTATGCCATATATGAGGGAGGTGGTGAAGGGTTTGGATGGAGCCAGAGAGCGTGATGACTTATTTTTTATTTTTCTTTAACACCTATTTATTGAGAACCTACCATGTGCCAGGCACTATTCTAAGGCTGTGAGGGAGAAAATCTTGCCCAGATGTGGCTAGCATTCTAGTGGGAGAAGACCAACAATCAATACACACACAAATAAACCAGTGAAAAAGGACAGAGTGTGCCAGTGCTTATGTAGATAGAATAAGTGTGTATTAGTTTTCCAGAAAAACAGAACCAGCAGGATGTAACTGCATAGGGACGGAATTTGTAGGGACCCTCAAGTCAGAAATTTGCAGGGCAGACTGGAAAGTCCCAGAAGAATTGATGTTGTAGTATTGGGTCCCAAGGCAGTCTAGAGGTCGAATTTCTTCCTCTTTAGGGAAATCCAGTCTTTTCTCTTAAGGTCTTTAACTGTTTGAATGAGGCCCATCCACCTTATGGAGGGTAATTTGCTTTCGTCAGGATCTACTGATTCTAAAAATGAACCCTTCACAGCATCATCTAAATTGATGTTTCATCAAGCAGCTGGATATGATAGCCTGGGCATGTTAACAGTAAAATTAACCCTCACAAACTGCAAATAAGAAAATGTGCAAAGACCCTAACGAGACAGGGAGAGCTGGGCCAAGATGTGGTTTTCTAGGGTAAGAGGAATCAAGCCAAAGGAAGAACGACTAAATGTCTTTGGATGGGAGCACAGTAACAGAGATCGGTTCAGAGAGGGGCTGATCCTGTGTATCTTTGCACCAATTTTGACTTTTCTCTTAGTGAGATGGGAAGAGCTGGGCGCATCATCTGACTTAGCTCTAAGCCCTGGCTGCTATGGTAATTACATACCATAGGGAGCAACATCTATAACACACCTATAACACCCAAAAGTCATCCAGGCAGGAATTCTTGGTGGTTTTAAATGGGTTGATAGGTGTGTTCGTGGTGAGAAGAGATGAAGATCAGTGGAAAATAATGGTGTGAAGACATCGTTGAGCTGTCAGATGAGACCTAGACCATCCACACTGGAATCCTTGTTGCCTGAGGACTTTTATAGCTTGCCCTCAAATGCCGTCCCAGATGGCAGAGAGCCAAGCGACTCAGCTCGTCAACATACTATTACTGCAGAGCTTCTCAAGTGATGTGCCACCGCACGCTGGTGTTTTGTGATGGACAGATTCCTGCATCCTCAGAGCATCCAGAAGAGACGTAGAGTGGCTGGGACCCCTAACCAGTTGTCTACATCTGCCAATAAAATTATATGACCCTGAGTCTCTTCCGGGTACTCCAGGGGCGGGGGTCATACAAGCCGTGTGTGTGTGTGTGTGTGTGTGCACGCGCGTGTGTGTGTACGTGCATGTGCACATGTGAGCATGTGCAGACACTCTGATGTAAAAATGGTGAGGAGGCACTGAACTATTTTAGATTGAACCTGACCCTCCCCTCGGATTCTTGAGCCATATTGTTACTGTGCCTTTTGCATTTCTGTACTTACTAGTGGATAACATTTCTAGGATGCTTGCCATATACCATGCACTGCTCCCAATGTCTTATATGTATTATCATGTATAATTAAAAAGGCAATCATATTCAGTATGCTCAAAGCAGAGTGACCTCCCCAAGATGTTCATCAATAGAGTCTTGAGGTGAATGCAATTCTTTACTCCTCAGAGGCGGGAACTGAGCTTGAGTCTATCATTCATGTGTGGTTCTATTTCGTGAGGTTACACAGGCTCCTGGCCAGAGGCCGTCCCTCAGGTCTGAGCCTCTCCCGGGTAGTAAGCTGGCCAATCACATTGCACCTGTGATCGCAATGCAGCCTCTGTTCCTCTGGGTCCTAATAACCTTGCTGAGCAGTAAGGCTCCGGAAAGATAGGCATCCTTTAGGAGCGATGTCTCTTTCTTCTGTTGTCATAACACTTAGAGATCTTAAATTCATGTTCCCTTTCTCTAGAATTTTTAAAATCATAGGTGCGTTTATATTAGACGCCATCCATGTGCACCTGATACCAATCACCTATCACCGTCAGGAGTGTGGGAACTATGCCAGGAATAGGCTGTGCTCATCACGCAGTCTGGTCGTAGGAATTACAACATTTTGGGTGTGTGTATGCTTGCTTTTATTTTTTTAAGTTTTAATTTTAATCCCAGTCGGTTAACATGAAGTTGTATTAGTTTCAGGTGTACGATATAGAGATTCAGCATTTCTATACAACACCCTGTGCTCATCACAACAGCTGTGCTCCTTAATCCCCATCACCTGTTTCACCCATCTCCCCACCCTCTCTGGTAAACATCAGTTTCTTCTCTATAGTGAAGAGTCTGTTTCTTGATTTGTCTTTCTCCCTTTTTCTCCCTTTGCTCATTTGTTTTTTTTCTTAACTTCCACATAAGAGTGAAATCATAGGGAATCATTATATTTTTATTAGAACAGGCCAACAACTACCATATGAGGGGTATTTTATTGTTCATTCTACATGAATAAGTTTTTTTTTTCACTGAGAAATATTTCCACTAAGATATATAAAAAACACATAGGAAGAATTCTTACTTGATGTGGGTTTTAACATATGAGAAACCATCTAGGTATTCCAGGCATGCTTTGTAGGATAGTAGGGGGATCACAGCATGTGCTAGAAGTTTGTAGATTTGTAAGAATAACCATGAAAAATCCCTTAAGAAATTGGGTCTCTGGTTATAGCTAAAAGTGGGGGTACACTTTTATTTTTCTGCAAAGTGCATGTATCACCTAATTGAATAACTAATATACCTTAGATGTGTGTGATGAGTTGCCTAAATATATATGAGTAGTTAAATAATGAACAAAAGTAGACAAGTACATAAAATTTGTATGTACTTGAATAAAATTAAAAATGACTGGAAGGGAGCAACTCAGATAAAGATAAAAGTCATACATACTTTTGTCAAAACAGACAAAAATACAGACACAAAATCATGGACACATATGTGTAGATTCAGAAGAAAAATACTTGGTTAGAGCACTGTAACTCTTAGATGAACATGTTGTGTTACATGAGAATTTGCAGCAGCCGTCTCCTTCCATGTAAGAACTCTCCCCCCACATATGAATCTGCTAGGAGGAGCACCTCTAACCACAAAGCATTGGGGATCCACTATGGTGTTCAGGTCAGGGGTATTTTCCTTGGCAGCTTCTAGCCAATGACTGAGCATGGTGGATTGACTGGGGCATGGCCATTTCTGCCTCATTTCTGAGCTGAATCTCACCCTCAGGCCGTCCAAGCCAGGTCTAGGGGCTGCATTCCCCAGTCCCAGGGCTCTGTTAGTCAGCCCTCCTTCTTTATTTCCACTAGTTGTCAGACCTGCAGCAATGGCTTCAAGTTCTTGACTACTCTGCTTCCCTCCCCTTTGTCTTTCCCAGGCTTCCTCTGTAGTAAACCTGTACTTCGAACTTCTTGGCCTCTGATTCCTGGAGGACTTAAATTGACAGATTTCACAGAGCCCTTTTCCTCTCCACAAGGTATCTTCTCTGAGAAACTGGAACATTCACCGACACCATAAAACTCTCTAATAACATGCAGGTGTGTTTTGAGATGACTTAGCAGCCATTTTCGTCTCATAAAAAGCCAATTCAACAATTAGAGTGGTATATAATATAAGTCAGTTGAGTGGAACGTAGGAGAGTTTAACGTGGTTGGCGAGGCGAAGTGTGGATAAGGTAAGATCTGGTATGTGTGGGTCGTAGGGGTGGATGGAGTTGAGTGGCTTCACTGGCCAGGAGGTGATGTACAGCAACAGTTGGGGTGCATTTGACAGAGGTGACACTGTCTCACAGGAGATATTGCGATAGGGAAGTTTTGAAGACTACTTTTCTAACATCACAGTTTGCCTGAAGTGCTTCTAGGGAGTGATTGAGAACAAGAAATAAATACCATAGTAATGATGGTGTTGAGAGCCTTTGAAAGTTGTAGTGAAAAGTATGGTTCTAACCTCAACTATGAGGGACAGTGACTGGTATGTTGAAAATGTTTTAGTAAAGAATTTGATCTGTAGTGAAGAAAAGTTATATTTGGAGCATTGGCATGATTTCAGTGACTATTTTTCTTGAAAGAATGTTCTGTTTTTATTTAATACTAATCTCTTTGCTCTACTTTAATATGCTAAAAGGAAATCCCCACTTGCCTGTTAATATCTGTATATGGATGTTATTAGAAATATATTCAATATTTAAATCCTATTCATATAAATTGATAATTCTGGAGGACCTGTAAAAATTAGATGGCATGGGTGCCTGGGTGGCTCAGTCGTTAAGCGGCTGCCTTCAGCTCAGGTCATAATCCTGGAGTCCTGGGATGGAGCCCCACATTGGGCTCCCTGCTGGGCGGGAAGCCTGCTTCTCCCTCTCTCACTTCCCCTGCTTGTGTTCCTTCCCTCTCTGTCAGATGCTGTGTTTCTCTCTGTCAAAAAAAATAAATAAATAATCCTTATTTTAAAAAATTAGATGGCATCATAGGCCTCTCAATACATTCTATCTCCAAGGAAAAATGTTATCAGTTGAAATGTTATTTTAAAATGTGTTTCTAATTAACAGGAGCTAACATTGTGTTCAGCCACATTTAGGTTCTTAAAAGACAAAATGTTTATTTCTCAAGATAAAAAAATTTTACATAAATCTCAAATAACTATAATAAAGTCATGACAGCAGCACCACTTTTAGGTGATGCTGAACAAGTGTGCTCAGAAAATTACTGACTAAATTTACCAGAGTAATCATCTTAATGATTTTTGTGTTTGTGGGCCTTTTTTTCTGACAGTCACAAATAGAATTAAGCTGACAGCCTTTAAAACATCAAATTAAATAAAATGTTAACTTTCATGTGTCACACAAGACATTTATGATAACTTTTTCATGCTGTTAAGGAACGATGGACACCACGATAATTATAAATGTCAAGATCGTGAGGATGGCATTTGATGCAAGAATTATGTGTTTGTTTGTGATGAACATGGATGTTTCCTGTGCTCATGCTAATAACCCCTGAGTTTTTCCAGCGTAGAGGCCACTGAGCACTGGTGCAACTTTCCATCAGATTCTGTGCTTCCAAGGAAATTCCACCTAGCTTGCCTCTGGCTAACTAAATGCACCACCTTTAAATGAACTTGAGAATAGAGAAATAAGCAGAGAAAAAGAGAAGATAGGGATATAGTGAAAGAGATGACACCAACTCCAACGTGGAGAAAAAACCTAAATGAATATAGTTTATCGAGAAATCCCAGGTGCAAAGAAAGCCGCGAGAGAAGAGGGCCTGGAGATGAACACAAAGACAGACACGGACACCCTACATGGTATGCAGAGTGACAACTTTATTTTTCTTACACAGGCTTTTTGTATACCTGTCCCACCTCCTGTTGAGGAACATTCTCATGGGCTTGAAAGGGGCGGTGCCAGATGCAAGGGCGGAGTGTTCCGTACAAGGTCCTTTGCAGTTAGCGGTCGCCTTGGTAACCAGGCATATTCATGGTCAGTTTCTTTTGGGGTACTTGCTGCAGCAGTTCCTTTAAAGGGCCAGTTACCAACACTCAGGAAACTTTAACCTTCACAATAAATATGCATGTAAGGACATATATATGTCCTATTAGATTATGCATGCCTGTCTATAGAGCTTACAAATTGTTACCTTTTGGTGTGGGATATAGAAAAATCGCCATTGTTGAGCGTTGTTTTAGTGGTAGAAAGCTGTTAGAGTAGGATTAGATCCATTGTGAAATACGAAATATGAAAATCAAACCTAAATATGCTAAGGGATTTAATGAATTTCAATCCAGAAATAACCATCTTGAACAAAGGGGCATTTTAATCAATGCCCTTCTTTTGAAATTGTGCCCATGCTATTACATACTGCATACCTAGGCAACATAAATCTATGCCATGTAAGAAAAAGATAACTATTTAAAAAGTAAAAATGCACATAATAAAAGTAACCTAAAAATTTTAAATCAGATAAGGCACCCTTCCAGCTTTTAAATTATGTTGGTTTTATAGAATCAGAGCAATGTATGAGTAAGAAGCTAATTCAGGCCCCTGACAGAAAGAACATAGAAAATACATGTATCACATTTAATTTGTTGTTTTTACAGCAAGTCTCAGGCAATCTGAGCATGAGAAATATTAAACAAAATTATGTATTTTCTTACTCATGCGTGCATTCCATCATTATCTTATTCTGAAGACCAGTTTCACCTGCTTAGTCCTCCTCTCAAGTATATACAATAAGTTAATCACCCTCATGCTAAATGCAAGCTTTTATGAGACTCTAAAATCTGTTCTCACCTTTTATACCACTCTCACCTACCAGTTATCCCCATTGCTGATTTATTATTTACCACTCTACTCAGTCTGTGCTATATTTGTTCTATAGCAACAATCATCCTACTTCCATCTCCAGTCACTCACACAACACTAGTTTTCTGTACTAAAAACTAAATTTCATTTCTTGTATCTATGAACAAAAATCCAAACATTCAAAAAACTATACTTTCATTTCCTACGTGCTTCTAAGAAACTTTGGAATGTTCAGAATATGTTGAAGTGTGGATAAACAAAGAGACCATGAACTCGGAATTCTAATGCCTGGAAATAGTGATCTTAATTCTAGATTCTATCCTTTTATTTTTTCCTATTACATGTAGCTTAGTGTTTTCTAATTTAGTGAGTTTATGTGGCAAATAAAATACACTGAACTGACAAAAGTCCCTATGCTTTTGTAGTAGAAAGCTCCTCTGTGTGCCTCTGGTATCAGAAATAAAATTTATCTAGTGTTTTCATTCTTATGTCAAAACTTCACTATCTCTCAGTATCTTGTTTGTGGTTTAATTTGGTTTAGTTTTTTAGCATCTTACAAAACTAGAAATGCATATTTATTTTAGAACATACTTAACAATATATTTAAGGCACAGCAGGTAGTTCTGGGACTTAGAATAAAAAGAAATATGCAGAACTTGAGTTCAGAGAGGAAAGCAAATTATTTGTTATGTAATGCTACTTATCCTGGCGATAAAAAGGCAACTACAAATACATTTTTTTGCTGTCAGGGTTTTCTAGGTCCTATCAAAAGTTGACTAAAAAAATGGCTCAGCTTCAAAATTTCATTGCAAAAAATTAAAGTCGACTCCGAGAGGAGATATTGTGGCTTTACTTTTAGTGAGGAGAATGGACTCCTATGCCTTCTTTCTGGTATATAGATGTTAAGTCCTTAGGAAAGAAACAATGTTGCCTGATTTCTTTGTGTGTTATACAATGTAAAATAGTATATGTATGATTTCAGTTGAATAAGCAAGATAAAAATGCCCTTGCTACCTGTCCCCCACCTTAGCCAGTACTACACATGGGACTCCCTGCTCAGTTGTTCTTGGGTAGTCTCCGTAAAATTGGTGGCAATACTTTGGATACCTTAAAAAAGAAAAAACAAACCAAAAACAGGTTACACAGGTTAAGGGAATACCTTTAAACTTTTCTGTCAACCTGGTTTTTGAGGCATGAGATAGATTCAATACCTTTCCAACTTTCATGTTACTCTTTTTCTAGTGGTTTCTCTTTCATGAAGAATATCTGGATGTCCTGAGGGAAAACAACATTGATTTCCTTCAATTGAACATTGCTTCCTAAGTTATCATGGGAGCCATCTCTCCCAGTCCCTCCTTAGATTTTTTTTCTCTGTTCTGGTACCGTATTGTGTTGGTTTTCATCTTAGGTAGTTGGGAGAGTCTGTGTTGATCACTTCTTTACATATGCCATTCAAAAGCAATTATTTTTAGCTGCAGAATGTTGAAGCCACACTGTTCTAGAATTTCAGCTCACCACACATTAAATGGACAATTGTTATCCAAATAAGAAGCCTTTATCACGTATATTTTTTGTGCTATAATTCTAGCATACAGAAAATGAGACTGTGCGTTCTTCCCTGGATTTAAAAATCTTGTTTTAGAAAAAATAAAATGAGTGCAGAGCAATTAAAAAGAAGCAGATAGGTAGGGAAGATCTGTGCGTTGCTGCAGAAGGGCCGAGGAAACCCATCCGGACACATTCAACGGTCATATACTAATCCTTTGGCAGAAGACAGCCTTAAGCTATTTGGTTTTTCTCTGCAGAAGGTTTTTCCTATGAGGTAGTAGTGGTTTAATAGGATTGGTAGAAAATTTTCTGTTGTTCTACATACTTTTGCAACAATTCTCTATCTTCTAGAAACAAAAGAAAATGCTGCACAACTGGGAGGGGACTGATATTGCACCATGATAGAAAAGAAGCGAACGTTTACTTTTAGTTTGTTATTGTACGTTTTGTAATCTCTCAGACCAACTGGCATAGGAAATAGAGTTTGAGGGCTACCATAAAAATTTATGCCTAGTGACCAGTCTGCCCACCCTTTCCATAAACTTTAAAGGAGTAATTCTTTACATTCAAGGCCCCCAAATTTTTCCAAGTGCCCCTAAAAATCAAAATGAGGACTAAAAACAAAATTTTTTTGGTAGGGTTTTAGTAGAAAATAATTTGAATTTAAATCCCTTGAAACAATAAAGTCATAAGTATTTAAAGTGAGTGTATACATGTAAAAGAAGTAGGGTGTAACTTCTGATATTCAGTTTGACAATCTTATTATATGTTAACAAGTGAGAGATGTAGGCCAATCAATTACATATTCTTCAAGTACGATACTTATGTGTAAATTTAACAAAATGGAAAATGTTTACAGATATTTATCTGATGGCATTATGTAATTTTTAGCCTAGAATCTTGTTTCACATTACATTTTAAATTAGTTATCTAACAAAAGTACTATAAACATTAAATAATGAAATAGTTTTCAGGATTAGTACTAGACTATACACCATTTTATCAAGATACATACAAAGAGGGCACCTGGGTGGCTCAGTGGGTTAAAGCCTCTGCCTTTGGCTCAGGTCATGATCTCAGGGTCCTGGGATTGAGGCCCACGTCAGGGTCTCTGCTTAGCAGGGAGCCTGCTTCCTCCTCTCTCTCTGCCTGCCTCTCTGCCTACTTGTGATCTCTCTCTGTCAAATAAATAAATAAAAATTTTTAAAAAATGATACATAAAAAGAGCATGATAGCTAAGTGTAATCACAGAATTTAGGTGCAGAATTTCCAACAGCAAAAACTGTTCTATGAGAAAGCCTTCTATTTAGCAGAGAGAAAAAAATAAACTATTCTAAAATTAAAACAACCACTGTCCTTGGGATTTCAAAATAATGCTGGAAAGGATTTGCCTACTTAAATAAAAAGGAAAAGTTAAACATCAAGCACCAATGCCTTCTAATGTTACTGATCTCTGAGCTCTCCTGGCATTCATAAACCATGATAGAAAATTCATTTCATGCTTGTCTACTCTGATAAAACTCATGACTGAATTGTTTAAAAATGTTGAAAACAGGGAATGATTATAGGAATGCCCCAAAGTTGGGGACACAGTGGAACCGAAATAAAGCTTCTGAGCATCTATAATGGCCACCTTTATTTGTCAACCTAGCAAAAATATTGTGAAACAAGGATATAGCAGATAGTTTGACCATGCAAATTAGGGATAATAGAAATTACAGCATCACTAAAGATAACATCTATATGCAAAGATACATTTATAAAATCATCAAACATTAGACTTCACTGATCCGAATTCTCCTCCATGTTCCCCAGTGACTGATAACAGAATTCTTCTCTAGGATTCATATCCTGTCTATGCACGAATTTAAAGCTGAAAGAGTATTCTTAAATTACTGTGCTTCTATTTGTATCTCTTTTTAAGGACTGCTGTTTTTCATTCCAGGGATCTTAAAGGTAAATAAAACCTACAGTGGGTGTTGAGAGTGACAGGCTCTTCAAAGAAACTGACTTCCATCCATATCTTTCTTTCCTGATTTTTCTTCCTAATTCTCTAAATACGTTTTAGCATTCTCTTGCTTAAGCTTTTCTTCTGCTAATCCGTTAGGTGTGAATTTTTATCATTATTCTGTGCCTGAACTCTCATTCTTCTGATGCAGTACTTCTATCTTTCTCATCTGAGAGCTACACATTTGTAACTCCTTTTCTGCCCAAGACATATTTTTCTTCTTAAGCTTCATATTGTAAACTGACTGTTGGGCATTCCTACCCTTACCTTAACCTCAAAATATCAAATTTCAACTCATCGTCTTTTATTCTACCCTGATGCCTACTTTTTTTTTCTTTATTTTTTAAAGATTTTATTTATTTGAGAGAGAGATAGAGCATGGGCTGGGGGTGGGGATGTGTGTGGTAGGGACGGGGAGAGGGAGAAGCTGCCCGGCTGCCATGAGCAGGGAGTTTCATGCGAGTTTCAGTTCAAGGACATTGACCTGAGTCCAAGGCAGACCTTTAACTGACCGAGCCACCCAGGGGCCCCTCTTTACTTTTAATTATAATAAGTAACAGCTACCATTATCATAGTCCTCCAAGCCAAAGAATGAGAAGTTGAAAAAAAAAGTCCCTAATAACTAGGATAAAATTAGTCATGAAGATTGGTAATTATATCCTCCTTAAATACACAGAATTATTCAACAATCGTTCCATCACCACTGTTAGTGTCATAGGTGATAATTACATTATTTATACTAGAATTTCTATAGTGTATAATATAAAAGTGTATTTCTATACATTTCTATAATATAAAAGTATATCTCTCCAGTGCTAAACATTGCTCCCTTAACTCTTTTCTTCAAATTGTAGCCCAGGTGGGCTTTTTAAAATAAAATTTGATTAAATCATGCCTCTGTTTAAAGACTTTATTGTTCTCTAGTTGTTTTTGGAATGAAATTCAAACATATGAAAACCATGTCTAATGGCCTATAGAACCTGTTCTAACCTTTGTTCCAAGCATCACCATCCCTTGATTCTCTTTTTTCCCTCTTCCCTTCTTGACCATTTCATTACTTTAGTCATACAAAATAAAAATGAAAACTTTTGCTTATTGCTATTGTATGGTTAGTATACAATACTGAAAGTATAAATTTTCATGAATGTATCACTGAAATCAAGAGGATCTTTTTCTTAAGATTTTATTTTTATTTGTTTGAGAGAGCAAGAACAGGCAGGGGTAGGAGTAGGGGAAGACAGAGAAGCAGATCCCCTGCTGAGTGGGGAACCTCCACACAGGCCTGGATCCCAGGACTCTGGATTCATGACCTGAGCCAAAGGCATATGCTTAACCAACTGAACCACCCAGGCACCCCTAAAATCAAGAGTATTTGAGAGTGGTAATGCTTATCTCAGAATCCCTAAATCTTATTGCAATGCCTACAAAAATATAGGCTCTCAATAAACATCTATTAAATCAAATACTCATTTAAGAATATAAAGATATACTATCCAGTAATTTCGGCACTTGAGGGAAAAGTCCTTTAATTAGAGGGTTTGCTATTGCTTCTGTTTTGGCAATTTCACCATGTAATAATACTGACTTAGAGTTAAGTGTCTCGGTGTTTTTATTCCTCTTAACTACTTAATATTTCACAGGAATGTCAATAAAAATGGACACCTCTAGTCACTGTAAGAATAGATTTGTAATCTTGAAAATTATAGTACTGAAAACAACCTGAAAGATTCTTAGAAAAAGATAAAAGATTTTAATTTCATGACAGTAGACAAATCAAAAGACAAATAAATTGACATCATTAGAATTTGTTCAGTTGTATGCAAGTGCTACAGAAGAACTAAATTTAAAGCATTTTGTGGCTTTCACTTAGTTTTCCCTAAACAGTTGAGATAATAAATGCCTTAGCTTTTTTCCTAGACTTGTACCAGTAAGTTTATTCATATTTTTCCCACATATTCTGCTCTCTGACCCTTGATTCAATTAGACTTAATGGTCTTCATTATCATTTAGTTTTATGGTTGAGGCTCAAGATAAATAAATAAATAAATAAATATATGTGTATGCGTATTAAAATTATTGAAAAAAATTAAAATACAACTTACAGAAATTCAATTGACAATTTTGGTCTTTGAGTAGCTTAGGTCAACGAGCTTTCAAATTTTTGACTGCTACTCATAGTAAAAAAGTACTTTTATTTGTCAAAGCCAGAACAGAAACATACACATATATAAAATTAGTAAGATTTCAAAAGTAAAAAAAAGTGTGCTTAACAATTTTCTATGAGTATTTAAGAAAGTACTGTTGATTAATGATGAAATTGATATTATGAACCAATAATGGATTGTACTTTGCAGCACATAAAAAATAGCCTTTTATAATCTGATTGATAGTAGTAGAGGCCAAATTTTTATTTTTTCACCATTTTTATATGGAAAGCCAATAAAATTATAAAGCTCTACTAAAATATATAATATCCTATTGCCAGTTATATGTAATCATAATGTTCTAGTCCAATAACTAAGCTGCCTTGACACTTTTTGCTAAAGGCAAGTCTGTCTTTTGACAGTAAGACTGGACAAAGCTACTGGATATATGGACTCAAATCATTTTCCCATTGTGATGAACAGGCCCATTCACTGGCCCAAAGAAAATTGATCATTTCCTTTTCTGTATATTTTCCTGACATCCCCTGTAGTAACTTTTGTCCCAGTGATTATCCATTCTTTGGAGTTAGGTTAGAGGGCCATGGTGGCCTAAAATGTTAGGATAAGCTTAATTGTATCTTGTAATTATTAAGAGAAAATATGTGTATTTTCATGCATTATTGTTATCAAGTGATTGTTTTATAATCCTGGTGGCTCTTAATATCCATTGTAATACTGTTCTGCTTATATTTGCCAGAATCAGTTGATCAGCATCTTCTCTCCTGTATATATGGACTATATATATATATATATATATATAATTTTCCCCCCATGCCTACATTCCACCAAGTAGACAAAAACAGCCACACTTGTTTATAGTGTTCTAGGTATTGTTTATGACAGAAAGCAAAACTTCTAAACTTCTGGAGAGACATATTTTGTGTTACCCCTTAAAACCTCTCTGGCTTAAGTAGAGGTGAAGGAGAAGAATTCTCTCCTCATGCTCTTGGAGGATATGTTGAGAAAATGCCATAGCACTCCAATAGCATTCTTCATACACATTTTTTTTCTTAATTTCTGAACTCCATAGCTGAATTCCTAACCATTGTTTATACTGTTCAAGAATGTTTAATTAGTGACACAAATTAATTTTTAGAACTTCCCCTCTAGCATTTAGAATGCTGTAGCCCCTTATTTTGAAATTGGGAGCATTGACACTTACTGTCTTGGTTCCTTTGTGGCAAATGAGAAGAGACCCAATGTAAAATTTTACTGAATAGGACTAAGCCATATGCCCACTCCCCTTCATTACTTAGGGCTGAATTTAGCTGGCAAGAACAAATGACCATATGGGGCTGAGGTTGGAGCTCAATGTTTCCTCTGAAGTGGAATAATTTGAGAGGAAGGATTGAAAAGTGAAGAAAGTTCAATGATTTGGTATTTGGGCAATGAAGTTTTCACTTATTCATATGCTAATAATCTCATAATATTTTCTATGGAATTAGAGTATCAGTCTTTGATTTAGTTTGGCTGACTTAAATAGGTTATTATTGACACTTGAGATGCCTAATGCTTACAGTACTATTTGTAATACTGCTACAGATCTGGGCCATAAAATACAAGGATTCTTGAGAAGTCTATTTTTATGGCATTTTTTAAAATTGTTTTAGTATGTGCTGTTGGGATGTAACTTCACTTTTGATTAGGTGTCTGTGACAACCAAGTCCCCCACATACAATTCTCCCTTGTGATGGCTACAAGAACTTTCCATAGTCTAGTGTTCAGCTCCGCATAGTCCACTCTTTATTCCTCCTTCAACACCCATTACTTCCAAATTCATAGCTTAGGGGACATTTAAGTCACAAAGTAATGTATGATCCTGCCTCTTCTTGTCCCCATGCTAGGTGAGTTGATACAATGGGAGATGGTGGATTTCTTGGGATCCATTTCTACACTGAAATGGCCACAAGTGACTTAATGGTACATGGTGGTGGCTGGGCAGTACGTCACTATATCCCCCTGAATCCAAACTAAACAGATCCCTAAGTAACTTTCTCCTATCTGTGTATTAGAAAGTACTGATGGCTCCTTCAATGGCATCTGAAGGGAAATGTGATGGAGGAACTCCATGGAACAGAACATTTACCTTTATGGATTAGAGTAAATTACTTAATTTTTCAGATTTTCAGGAACATATGACTTTAGGAACACACTGGAGGTCACTGCCAACTTGGAAAGGGGTTCTGTGAAATGAGGGCCCTTAAAACAAATGGTTAATTAGTTTCACGGAATTTTGTCATTAAAATATAATAAAAATACTGAAACACGATTTTGCATTTCTTCGCTTAGAATATAGTTTACTGCTGCCAGCTTATGAGCATAAAAGTAAGAAAATTCATGACCCCTTGCATGCACAGATTCATGCCTGTGCAGAAAGCTGGGTGTGTGGCAAAGAGCACACAAATGCAAGTTATAAGTCTTTATCACCTTTTTACCTTTATTAACTTTTCACCAAAATGATTTGTCCACACAAAGCTGCTTTAATTTATACTTGTTTGAGGTTTTAAAAATTAAATTTTTTTATCATTTTTGTTTACAAATCATGTATTTTTGGGGAGAAAAAAATATTTTTGCCGTTACAAATTCTATTCAAAATGAACCTCTGTTTTGTAAGGGGTCTAATATTCAGGGAGTATTTCTTCCATTTCATATTCTAGGCCCGTGAGCACATAGAGGACACAGAAGAGGAAAGATAATCAAAATCTCTGGAACATGACCAGGCCACTCGAGGGCCAAGCAAAGGTATGACTGTGTCATCTACAAAACTCTTTTCTCTATCAAGCATAAAGGCTGAACAGCTATGAGGAATCTAAGGTCTTAGGTGAAATGAAACACAGTATATTACAGAGTTTTGGGCAATGTCCAGAGTAATTTTGTTCTTTAGAAAACTTCCCGAGTCTTGGTGAACAAAATTTTACATTTTGAAGTCAAAGCATAAACTGTACCGAACGTCTCAACAAAGGGCTTTTCCTGAGTTCTTGTGAAATTGACAAAATATATTGCATGATCCATAGAAGGCATAGAATGTTAAGGGAAATTTTTTCTTTGAATTTGTATGTTTTAATTCTGTGGGATCTCTATAATCGTTATACGTGTATTAAGATCACTCCAAACAGGTCACTGTGGCTGTGCTTAGATATTTTAATAATTTTTAATAAGATGTGTCAGTTTTTATAAATTTTGAGGTATTCATCAACTAAGGTATAATTATTTTAGTTTTATTTCCTCTGGTGGAATTCATATCAAGGCCAAGAACATCCTCAGTGAAATCAGAATCCTTGAAAGAAGTCTTGTCCTCTCTATTGTTGATGAAATTTTAGCGAAACACTTCAGCTCATATTGAAATGGGTGAGAGTCATACACACATGAAGGCTTCAGACATTAACAGTAAGGAAGTTAAATAAATAATATTATGCCCTCAAAAGGATTTATGTTCATAAATGAATAAGCTTGAAACATTTTTAAGGCAGTTGAATTTAAGAAAAGGAAAATGTACTCTTTTTTTTTTTTTTAAGATTCTATTCATTTATTTGACAGAGAGAGATCACAACTAGACAGAAAGGCAGGCAGAGAGAGGAGGAAGCAGGCTCCCCACTGAGCAGAGAGCCCAACACAGGCCTCAATCCCAGGACCCTGAGATCATGACCTGAGCCAAAGGTAGAGGCTTTAACCCACTGAGCCACCCAGACACCCGGAAAATGTACTCTTGACACCCTTTATGTAACTATAGTTACTCTGACACAGTCCTTTGGTGAAAAGTTTCATATTCAATATTGAAATTACAAACATGTTTGTAAGAAATTCAAATGATTTGGAAGAAATATACATTTCTGATTCATTGGGAAATCATCATATTTGATCTATTTTACCTAAATTTTTAGCATAGATAATATGCATGCAGATATATTTATCAAAAAAGGATAATATATACATAATATTTTATACTTTGAATAGCTTATCAAAATGTGTTCTAAATATATTCCTATCAGCATGCACCAGTCTATTTTATTTTTAAAAATAGTTATGATTTTTAAAATTAATTTACTTAACTACATATTTATAGATAAGGAAAGTTGTCACTAATAATTACTGTTAGACAAATGAGTTCATTGAATATCTTGTGCATTTGAAATGTCATAAAACATGCTAGTAACCTATTTAAATCTTTGTGAATATATTTACAAAGGCAAACATATTATTTTTCTTATGTGTGTCCAGGTTTTTATTACTTATGTTAGCCTGTAAAATCAATTAAGTATTGTCCATTTCTATGCTGTAAACGTTTTTAGATATAAATACTGGAAGTTTTTTTTGATATTTTCCAAAATTTACACCTTAACCATTTTGCCCTGGTTGCTTTTGGAGGGAAGGGTGTTCATGTGCAGGAGACTGGGTAGCTATTTCTATTTCCCATTATTTTCATTATATTTTAATTCAAGTTTTATTAATATATTCCATACTTCCAAGAATTTTTTTAATATCCTTTGTAGCCTAGCAAGAGGAAAACTTCACGATTTTTTTCGTAAACCTAACAACGACTATCTTCAGATTTCTAATTAAAATCAGTAATATGTGAGGGTAGTTTCTCTTCCAATAATCATTCTCCAAAACAGAATGTTACTGTGCTTTAAAGCTTATCTCAAAAGCTTCATTCCTCAGTTTATGTATATTAATCTGTAATTCTTATATCAGATTATTTTATAAGTTTACACTTTACAGTAGTCCTGTCCCTGTGGGGGCCCCCTGCCCCATTATCTGTGGTTCCAGTTACTCATGGTCAGTGGCAGTGGGTAAGCAGATGATCTTCCTTCTAACATGTGGTCAAAAGGTCAATAGTAGCCGAACAGTAGTCACCGTGCTTAATCCTTCACCTCACTTCATTTCAACACACAGTCGTTTCATCATCTCATTTCATCACAATAAGAGTGAATATAGTACAAGATAGTTTGAGAATCAGTGGTCAAGAACCAGGATGGGAATCTTGAATATGGCATACTGTAGAATATAAATAAAAAGCAACAATTAATAAATATTGAATAAATGAACTATGTTCATTTTTAATCATTTTCTAAGTGCTCGCAAAAAAGACAAAAGAAAACTACTTGGCTTGTAAGCTCCTGTCTTTTAGATGTCTAACATAATTTGCCATCACACTTGAATATAGATGGGCTCATTTAAAACTAGGATATAGATGATATAAATAGATTCCATCACACGTGTAGTGTGTGTGTTTGTTCACCAAGCTGGAAACCTTGAAGAGCAAGCCAATGGTATGATTTTTGCCTGAGCCTGAAAAGCTGAGAATTAAGAGAGCTGATGGTGTAGATTTCAGTGTGAGTTCAAAGACAAGAGACCAATGTCCCAACTCAAAGATAGGCAAAGAGGAAATTTTCTCTGAATCTTTTTGTTCTATTCAGGTTCTCAATGGATTGGATGAGGCCAATGCACATTTGGGAGAGCAATGTGCTTAACTTAGTCTAACGATTCAATTGTTAATCTCATTATGAAATTTCCCCCCTAGACATACCCAGAATACCTTGTTGGAAACAAAAGAGATTTCCACTTTTCCTTTTTTTTTTAAAGATTTTTTTTAACTGAAGTAAAATTAACATATAGTGTTTTATTAGTTTCAGGTGTACAATATGATTCAACAGCTCTATACATTAGTCAGTGCTCATGACTATAAGTGTACTCTTAATTCCCTTTGTCTACTTACCGAACCTCTTACTTAGTCCCTCTCTGGCAACCACCAGTTTGTTCTCTGTATTCAAGAGTCTGTTTTGGGGAACATACCTCAACATAATAAAGGCCATCCGTGAAAAATCCACAGCTAACATTACCCTGAATGGGGAAAAACTGAGAGCTTTTTTCCTAGGGTCAGAAATGAGACAGGGTGTCCATTCTGACCACTTTTATTCCACATAGTACTAGAAGTCCTACATGATAATCAGACAACAAAAAGAAATAAAAGGTATCCAAATCAGGAAGAAGTAAAACTTTCACTATTTGCAGATGACATGATACTATACATAGAAAATCCTAAAGACTCCACCCCCAAACTGCTAGAACTGATAGACTAAATAAAGTCCCAGGATACAAAATCTACAGAAATCTGTTGCATTTCTATATACCAATAATGAAGCCACAGAAAGAGAAATTAAAACAACCCCATCTGTAATTGCACCAAAAATAAGATACCTATAAATAAATACCTAACCAAAGAGGTGAAAGACCTGTACTCTGAAAACTATAAAATAGTATGAAAGAAATTCAAGATAACACAAGGAAGTAGAAAGACATTCCATGCTAATGGATTGGAAGAACAAATATCACTGAAATACCTATATTACCCAAAGCAATCTACACTTTTACTGCATTCCCCACTAAAACGCCACAGCATTTTTTACAGAGCTAGAGCAAACAATGCTACAACTTCTATGGAAACACAAAAGACCCCAAATAGCAAAAACAATCTTGAAAAAGCAAAACAAAACAGGAAACAAAATAATTATGGACTTCACATTATATTACAAAACTGTAGTGATTAAAACAGTATGGTACTAGCACAAAAATAGACACCTAGATCAATAGAAGAGAATAGAAAATCCAGAAATAAGCCCACAATTACATCATCAGTCTTTAACAAAGCAGGAAAGAATATGTGAGGGGAAAAATTCCCTTCAACAAATAGCATTGGGAAAAGCTGGACAGTGACATGCAAAAGAACGTACTGGACCACTTTGTTACACCATACACAAAAATAAATTCAAAATGGATTAAAGACCAAAATGTGAGACCTGAAGCCATTAAAACTCCAAGAAGAGAGCAGAGACAGTAACTTTTTGACATCAGT
Source organism: Spilogale gracilis (assembly GCA_004023965.1). Lineage (NCBI taxonomy): Eukaryota > Metazoa > Chordata > Mammalia > Carnivora > Mephitidae > Spilogale > Spilogale gracilis. Next base: position 64,484 of record PITA01002287.1, on the reverse strand, counting down.
TATAGCAACTTCTTTCTAGTTATATCTCCTGGGGCAAGGGAAACCAAATAGCAAAAATAAGCTATGGGAACTACATCAAAATAAGAAGCTACTACACAGTGAAGGAAAAAAGAAAATTAAAAGACAACTTACGGGTTGGAGAAAATATTTGTACATGACATATCTGTTAAAGGGCTAGTATCCAAAAAAATATCAAGAACTTAACATCCATAAGTTCAATAATCCAATTAAGAATGAGCAGAAGACATGAACAGAGATTTTTCAAAGAAGACATCCAGATGGCCAACAGACACATGAAAAGATGCTCAACATCACTCATCATCAGGGAAATGCAAATCAAAACCACACTGAGATATCAGTTCACAAGTGTCAGAATGGCTAAAATCAATACCATAGAAAACAATAGGTACTGGCAAGAATATGATGGAGAAGGAACACTCATGTACTATTAATGGGAATGCAAAGTGGTGTAGCCACCATGGAAAACAGTATGTAGGTTGCTCAAAAAGTTAAAAATAGAACTAGCTTATGATCTAGAAATTGCACTACTGGGTATTTACTCAAAGAATACAAGAACACAAATTCAAAGGGATACATGCACCCCTTTGTTTATAGCAGCATTGTTTATACTAGCCAAGATATGAAGCAGCCTAAGTGTCCATTCATTGATAAATGGATAAAGAATACTACATCTATTCCATACACAATGGAATATTACTCAGCCATAAAAATAATGAAAATCTTGCCATTTGCAATGACAAGAATGGAACTAAGAGTATAATGCCAAACAAAATAAGTCAGAGAAAGACAAATACCATATGATTCCACTCATGTGGAATTTAAGAAACAACAAAGCAAAAGGAAAACATAATAGATAAATTAAGAAACATACTCTTTTTTAAAAGAGTTCATTTATTTACTTGACAGAGAAAGAGACATGAGAGAGGAAACCCAAGCAGGGGGGAGTGTGGGAGGGAGAAGTAGGCTTCCCATTAAGCAAGGAGTCTGATTCGGGGCTTGATCCCAGAACCCTGGAATCAGGGCCTCAGTTGAAGGCAGATGCCTAATGACTGAGACACCCAAGGGCCCCAAGAAACAGACTCTTAATAATAGAGAACAATCTGATGGTTAACAAAAGGGGGGTAGAGAGGTAGGTTTAAAAAGTGATGAAAATTAAGGAATGCACTTGTCATGATGAGCACATCATGATGTATGCAAGTGTGGAAGCACTATATGGTATATCTGAAACTAATATAACACTGTGTTAAGTAACTGGAATTAAAATAAAAACTTCAAAGGACTGTTTTTATCTCTTCTTTCTTTGTTCCTTAAATTCTACTTATAAATGAAATTATGTGGTATTAGTCTTTCTATCTCTGATTTAATTTATTACATTATATCTTATAGGTCCACCCATGCTGTTGCAAATGGCAAGACCTCATTTTTTTGTATGACTGATTAATATTACATTGTCTGTGTGTGCATGCACACACACACACACACACACACACACACACACCCCACATAGTCTTTCTCCATTCATATAGATGAACACTTGAATTGCTTCCATATAATGGCTATTATAAATAATGCTACAATAAACCTAGGGGTGCATATATCTTTTTAAATTAGTGTTTCTGTTTTCTTTGCATAAACGCTCAGTAGTGGAATTACTGGATTTAGGGTAGTTGCATTTTTAATTTTTTGAGGAAATTCCTTACTGTTTTCCATAGTAGCTGCACCAGCTTGCATTCACACCAAAAGTGCATGAGGGTTCCTTTTTCTCCACATCTTAGCCACACTTACTGTTTCTTGTGTTGCTGATTTTAGTCATTCTGACAGGTCTGAGGTGTACCTCACTGTGGATTTAATTTGCACTTTCCTGATGACATCGATGTTGAACATCTTTTCATGGGTCTGGTAGACATTTGTATACCTTTTTTGGAAAAACGTCTGTCCAGACCCTGTTCGTGTTTTTGATTTGCATTCTCATGAGCTATCTTTTTTTTTTCTTTTTAAAATCATTTTCCTCATATTATCAGGCCATGATCAAGTACAGGCTTGTTTAAGTTTTCCTATAAGGCAACTTGTGGAAGATTTTTGGTTATTGATTCATGTTCTGCTTCTGGAAAATCTTGAAAAAACTCTGGAAAATATTCTTCCTGTATGTATTTTCTCTCCTCTTCCCCTCAGTCTCTTATTTTGGAACTTCAATTAGGCAGTTAGGGTTATCAGAATCTTTGTTGAGAATTTTTAACTTTGTACTCATTAACATTAAATTCTTTTTTTCTAAATCCTGAGAATTCCTTACAGCCCATTATTTAGTCTATTTCCATACTCCTGATAGTCAATCTTTCCATTACATTCTGCTTCTTTTTTATTTTCACTTCTTCAAGTTAAGTCATTTGCTTCTCTTTCTCAAGAAATTATTATTATTTTTTTAGTATGTGGTATCTTTTTATTTCTCTGAAAATACTGTTTTATTAAAGTACACTGCTGTTTCAGTTCTTGGGATTTTTCTGTCTAGCGATTTTCATTCATGCTACTGGGTTTATTCCAATATTCAGTGATTTTTGTACCTGTTTAGTGTTCCTGAAACAAGAGCATAAGTTGCAAAACATTTATAGCAGAAGTGTCTCCTAATCACTGTCAGTTTTCTGACAATAAATAGAAAATTTTCATACAAGGTAAAGGCTGCACTGACTGAACTGATATGGGAAGCAAGTGTTTTAGGGGTTGGCATTTGGATATGTGAACAGGTTAGCTTGTCTATATAAATGTATTTTCTAGGAATGCATATGCCTTGTCCTTTGCAGTAGCCAAATGGGAACTAGGTCTTGTTTTGCTTCTTTGCCTGACACTCAGGCCCGTTCTGTGAATCCCTATGGCAAAGCTTTAGTGTATCTTATGTTATCATGGTGCCTTTGTCTTGAGGACAAGGGTTAGATCTAAGAGCTATGATACCAAGATAATGACACAGCTTTCCCAACCTCTAAAATTGATTGATTGAAGACCTGTTAGACCCTGCTATCTCTGGTTGTGTGACTTGTCCAAGGTTTTGGCAGGAAACCTTTCTTCCAGGACTACCATGCAACCATAGCACTTGTCTCCATCAGTCTGACCCTAGATGCTTTGGATCTTACCAAGTATCCTATAGTGACCATGACCTGGTGACTCTGTTATATCTTTCAAGCTTTTTTGACTTCAATGAATGAGTCTTATTTTTATATTACTCTGTCCCATCACTTAGATTTCAGAAAGAAAAAAAAACTAAATATTTTTGCCAAATCAAACATCTCACGCCATAGGATTTTTTAAAATAAGGTTTTATGTTTACTTGAGATGTAGAGATTTGAGGTGATCATATTCCTTACCTCATGACACCCTATTCCAATAGTCATTGAAAGCTTGCTCCTTATTTATCCCTCATTTCTAAGCCTAATACATATCCCTCCCAAACACATTTGCTCCAGCGGTCTGATGAGAAATGCTGGGTTTTCAGATCTCCTAATGGCTGTAGGGTATTTTATATGTGCATGCAACACATTATATATTATTATATTATATTATATTAATTATATTATATTATAACTTACTTTCTTATTAACTATAAGATATAGTGACATGAACATCTTCCTATTGACACTGAGTCCTGGGAAGAGTAACAGTTTCTCTGGGAAATGTACGCAAGAGTGGGGTTATGATGAAGACATTCTAAATTTTACCAACAAAAGTGTTCTCTAAAACACCTGCAACACATTTTACTCAAACCAGTAGTGTATAAAAATAGTTTCTCTATTCAGCCATTGGTAATATATTTCTTAGTTTTGCCTAGATAGTAGATATAAAGTGGTATTTCACCCTTTTTATATTCAATATTTTCTAATGACTCGTGACATTGAGCATCTTTTCCTGTATCTGTAAGGCATTTGGTTGTCACCTTGAATAAACTGCCCATTAATATTTTTGTGCACTATTTTTAAACTGGATTTTTTTCAAGTTCCTTCTAATGTTAATTTGAATTAATACACTGCACAATTGCTCTTTTAAATAAGTAAGTAGTTTTCATAAAAGTATATATGGAAAATAGTCCATTAAGATAACATCTGTATTTTATACTTAACTCTCTGACATATTAGGTGCTATTTCTGGAGTTCCTAATTGAATATATTAGTTTGTTTGACCATGTGTCTTTTTATGCTACCTTGTTTTCATTAATGAGGTTTTGCAGATTAGTGAATATTGAATAACGCTAGTATATCCCAGTATATCCTTGCTCTTATTTTTTAGAATTTTCTGGGCTATTTTGTTTCTTAAATTTATCATTTTGTCCTTTAGGGATCAGTTTGTCTAGGATAAAGATGAAAAATTAATGGATATATTTATAATTAAATCATGTATTTTATAGTTTACTGAACTATTTTATAGTTTACTTTTTTATGTCTCAATTTTTTTTTGGTTATAATCTTTACTTGATTTTTTAAATTTTTTTATTATTACTTATTTTTTTTTTCAGTGTTCTAAGATTCATTTCCCATTCCCCACACCCAGTGCTCCATGCAATAGGTGCCCTCAGTACCCACCACCAGGCTCTCCCCTCCCCTTACCCCCTTCCGTTTAAGTCCCTCAGTTTGTTTCTGTGTACAAAGTCTCTCTTGTTTTGTTTCTCTCCCTGAATTACCCTACTTCCCATTTACTTTCCTTCTCCCGCTGTCCTTCAGGTTACCCCTCATGCACCGCAAGTAAGTGAAACCATGTGATACTTGACTTTCTCTACTTGGCTTATTTCACTCAGCATAATCTCTTCCAGTCCAGTCCATATTGCTACAAAAGTTGGATATTCATCCTTTCTGATGGAGGCATAGTATTCCATTGTATATATGTACCACATCTTCTTTATCCATTTATCTGTTGAAGGGCACCTTGGCTCTTTCCACAGTTTGGAGATTGTGGCCATTGCTGCGATGAACATTGGTGTACATATGGCCCTTCTTTTCACTGCATCTGTATCTTTGGCGTAAATGCCCATTAGTGCAATTGCAAGGTCATGGGGTAGCTCTATTTTTAATTTTTTAAGGAATCTCCACACTGTTTTCCAAAGCGGCTGCACCAGTTTACATTCCCACCAACAGTATAAGAGGGTTCCCCTTTCTCCGCAGTCTCTCCAACACTTGTTTCCTGTCTTGTTAATTTTGACCATTCTGACTGGTATAAGGTGGTATCTCAGTGTGGTTTTGATTTGAATTTCCCTGATAGCTAGTGATACTGAACATTTTTTCATGTGTCTGTTAGCCGTTTGTATATCTTCTATGGAGAAGTGCCCGCAAGAGACTAATTACTTTTGAACTTCACTTTTCTTGTTACTATTCTAACACCTCTTACTTGGCATAGTTCTGGAAGCATGTGCTTCTAATAGCAGCATGTTTTGTAATGATCCATCCATCATCTTAAATGTGTATAAATGCAGAAAATAGATTATGAATTATTATGCACTGATAGTTTATATCATTTTGATCAGAATGGATTGTGTACTAAAATAAAAGCAACAGAAATTTAGTTGATCCTTCAACCATTTATTATGAGAAAAGCATGCTCTCTAAGGATACAGGATCAAATGATTCTAGAAATAAAAGCAATGTCCTAAATAATTCAGGAGACAGAAGTGTGTTTACTCAAGATCTCACATACCCTTACTACAGTTTCTGTGCTTTAGTGGATCTTGTGTGTTTATTGTTCTATATTTGAAATAATGAAGTCAACCATGAAAATCAGCAGTGTGTGTCATTGTGAATCTCTACTGGCTTACTTTTATTTTCTCCCAACAGAGTTAAGCTTCATTTTACATCAAACTCTTACAATCCAGATATCTTAATAGTTCATCTTTTGCACAAGTAAAATTGAGTCATAAAATGACAGGACAGTTTGTTTCACAGTGAGCAGATGTGGGCATACATTACATAGCATCCCATCTGTGACCATCATATATCTCCATGTCCCATAAAACAAAAAAAAATCATTGGTTCTCCTGAAGAATTATTCATCATTTCAACATTATGCACCAGGAATCCAGGTCTGAGCTATTAGAGATCACACTCTTTTAACAGTACTTAGGACTCCCTTTGAACGCATGGGGCTATAGCATGGGAAAGAAAATGAATGCTTCTTGCTGAATGTTTTGTGTTCACTGGGGCACCAGGGGCCTCTCGGGCTTCTCACAAGTATGTTGAAATACACTTATATATAATTAAAGTAAAGTCTGCAGGTGAAATTTGAAAAGAATGTTTAAAATAACATATAAAATAAAGTAAAAATACAAGAAACATTACAAAGTTAAAAAGAGGCAAAGGTAATGTCATTCCAAGACCAAAGGGGGAAAAAACACAAGTGTTACTAGAAGCTTTAAAACATTATCTTATGAGTGTGCTAGTCACCTGCTCTGGAAAATAATCTGTGGTATTCGAAAAGAATAGTGCTGAACAATAATCAAATGAGTAGTATGAAAACTATTAAAACATCTTAAAAATCTGATACTTGTTTCACATCAATGACTCTCCATAGTTACTGAAAAATCTCTAGTATTTAAAAATGTGACTTCTGCTATTGTGCAGACACCTCTAAGACAGCCTCACATGATTCCAATCCCCAGGTATCCTCTGCTTATGTAGTTCCTTTCTGTTGGATATCTTGTTTCTTACCCATAGAACACAGTACTACAAAAAAGGATGAAAGAGCTGAGCTAGAAGGGAACTTGTCTTGGGCGCCTTGGTGGTTCAGTTGGTTAAGCCGCTGCCTTAAGCTCAGGTCATGATCCCAAGGTCTTGGGATCGAGCCCTGCATCAGTCTCCTTGCTTAGCAGGAACCTGCTTCTCCTTCTTCCTCTGCTTGCCTTTCCCCCAGCTTCTCTCTCTCTCTCTCTCCCTCGCTCTCTGTCAAATAAATAAATAAAATATTTTTAAAAAGTGAACTTGTCTGTGATAGATTAGCTATAGAGTTAGTTGTCCTCTTTAGTAGGGATAAATTCCTATTTATGCATATAATATGTGTATTATCTATTGTTGCATACAAATTGCCTCAAAATTTAGTGACTCAAAACATTACACATTTGTTATTCCACAGTTTCTGTGGATCAAAACTCCATGAACAACTTAGGTGGATCTCTCTGTGTATAGTATGTATTCTCCCATGAGGCTATCGTGGAAACTAAAGGCTCACCTAGAAAGGATCTATCGCCAAGCTCACTTACAAGATTGATAACATAATCTAACTCCTCAGATTTATTTGACTGTGGACCTCAGTTATTCACTGTTTGTGTTTGGGACTGCCCTCAGTTTCTTTTATTATTATTATTATAATAATAAATTTTATTTTTCCATAACCAAGCCACCCTATCCCCCCCATCTCCCAGCAAACCTCAGTTTGTTTCTGAGATTAGGAGTCTCTTATGGTTTGTCTCCCTCCCCGGTCCCATCTTTTTCATTTTTCATTTTTTCTCCTTCCTACCCTTCATGACCCCCCCCCACCTCTCAAATTCTTCATATCAGAGAGATGATATGATAATTATCTTTCTCTGATTGACTTATTTCATTCAGCATAATACCCTCCAGTTCCATCCACGTTGTTGCAAATGGCAGGATTTTATTCTTTTGATGGCTGCATAGTATTCCATTGTGTGTGTGTGTGTGTGTGTGTGTGTGTGTGTGTGTGTACCACATCTTCTTTATCCATTCATCTGTTGATGGACATATAGGTTCTTTCCATAGTTTGGCTATTGTGTACATCGCTGGTATAAACATTTGGATCCATATCCCCTTTGGATCACTATATTTGTATCTTTAGGGTAAATATCCAGTAGTGTGATTGCTGTATCATAGGGTAGCTTTATTTTCAACTTTTTGAGGACTCTCCATATTGTTTTCCAGGGTGGCTGCACCAGTTTGCATTCCTACCAACAGTGTAGCGGGGTCTCTTCTCCCCACATCCTCGAAAACATCTGTCATTTCCTGACTTGTTAATTTTAGCCATTCTGATTGGTATAGATGGTATTTCACGTTCACTGTGGTTTTAATTTGTATTTGACTGTTACTGTATATTGTCTCTGTTCCTTTCTGATCTGTTATTTTTAGTCTCTGTCTTTGCTTAGAGGATCCCTTTCAATATTGCCTATAGGGCTGGTTTGATGTTTGCAAATCCTTTTAGTTTTTGTTTGTTCTGGAAGCTTTTAAACTCTTCTTCTATTTTCAATGACAGTCTATCTGGATATAGTATTCTTGGCTGCATATTTTTCTCATTTACAACTTATGCCAGTCCTTCCTGGCTTACCAGGTCTCTGTGGATAGGTCTGCTGCCAATCTAATATTTCTGTAGTTGTATGTTACTGACCTCTTCTCCTGAGCTGCTTTTAGGATTTTCTCTTTGTCACTGAGACCTATAAGTTTTACTATTAGATGATGGGGTATAGACCTATTTTTATTGACTTTGAGGGGGGTTCTCTGTGCCTCTTGGATTTTGTTGCTTCTCCCTTTTGCCAAATTGGGGAAATTCTCTGCTGTAATTTGCTCCAATATATCTTTTGCCCCCTCACTCTTTCTTCTTCTTCTGGGATCCCAATTATTCTAATGTTGTTTCATTTTATGGTATCACTTATCTCTTGAATTCTCCCCTTGTGGTCCATTAGTTGTTTGTCTCTCTTTTTCTCAGCTGCTTTATTTTCCATCATTTGGTCTTCTATATCACTAATTCTCTTTTCTGCCTCATTTAGCCTAGAAGTAAGAGTCTCCATTTTTTATTGTACCTCATTAATAGCTTTATTGATCTCAACTTGATTAGATTTTAGTTCTTTTATCTCTCCAGAAAGAGACTTTATTTCTCCAGAAGGGAATTCTCTAATATCTTCCATGCTTTTGAGCCAGCTAGCAACTTGATAATCATCATTCTGAATTCTAGTTGTGATATGTTACTAATGTCCCTATTGATTAAGTCCCTAGCCATCGCTACTGCCTCTTGTTCTTTTTTAAAAAATATTTTATTTATTTATTTGACAGAGAGAGATCACAGATAGGCAGAGAGGCAAGCAGAGAGAGAGGGGGAAGCAGGCTCCCTGCTGAGCAGAGAGCCTGATGTGAGGCTCAATCCCAGGACCCTGAGATCATGACCTGAGCTGAAGGCAGAGGCTTTAACCCACTGAGCCACCCAGGCACCCATTGTTCTTTTTTTTTGAGGTGAGTCTTTCTGCCATGCCATCTTATCCACATAAGAACAGATGAATGAGAGAACAAAATACTGAAAGGGTAATGATGACCCTAGAAAAATATATGCTAGTCAAATCAGAAGAGACCCAAAACTGGAGGGAGAAAAAGAAAAAAAATCTATGTCTATCTATATCTATCTGCCTCTTTCTATATGATTTGACTGGTGAATAGAACAGAGCTACATGTTTGATTTTGGGTATATTTTGGTCTGTTAGAAGAAACTGCCTCCCAAAATTTTAAAGAAAGAAAAACTTACATATGTACAAAAATAAGGATATACATGATGAAGGGATGGATTATGACTATAAAAATGAAAATTAAAATATATTCTAAAAAGAGGATTGACAAGATAAGAACTTGGAAAAAGAAAAGAAGAGGAAGGAATGTGATAAGGCTGAAGAATAAATCCACGTGCTAGATTTAGGGTATATTTTTATCTATTAGAAGAAACTATATTCCAAAATTTTAAAGAAAGAATAACCTATATGTATACAAAAAATAAGCTTAAATACAATGAAGGAATAGAATATGACTGAATGAAAATTAAAAAAGAATTTTTTAAAAAAAGTATTGGTAAAATAGTTAAAAATGTTAAAACAGGAAAGAGAAAAAAATTTTTTAAATAGAATAAGAAAAAATAAAATTAAAAAATATTTAACCTTGAAAGACTAAAGAATCATGGGGGAAAAGCCATGAATTTTTTTGCCCAAAGTGGAATTGCTCCGCCCTTGCCAGGTGCCAGGCTAAGCAATCTCCTTAGGTTCTCTCTCGCTCTTGGGAGCTTTTGTTCCCTGAACGCTTTCTGCACACCTTTGAGGGCTGGGAATAAAGATGGTGGCTTCCCAATCTCTGGCTCAGAGGAGCGGAGAGCTCAGGGTTGCCCTCCTCAGTGCACCCCCCAGAGAAAAGCCATCAGTCACTCCCATCTCCCTGGTCGCTGGCTGCACTATGTGCTCACCCAGCCTGCGGCAGAGCATCTATCTCTGGTGCTCGGCCCCATTTGGAGTCTCCAAAGTGGGCAGATTCCCATAGCATGCTCCTGTGCCACTCCCACGGGGGAAGGAAGGTGATCTCCCTGGATCTGCCACTTGTGGGGTCCCTGCTCGAAGAGCAGTGCCCGACTGTGCCTCGGATCCTGGTTTAAGGTAACTCCAAGCTGAGAGCCCCCTCTTCGTCTCTCTTTCTGCAGCTAGCATTCCTGTTCCAATAACTTAGAACTCTGCCACATTCAGGCACCCTGGGTCCTTCTATGACTCCGTGGGTCCTGAGACCACACTGTCCCAGCAAGAGTTCCACCCCCTACTTAGTCTCTAGGGTGATGTCCCTCAGTGGATCAGACTTCTAAAATTTCCAATTTTGTGCTCCACAGCACTACTGCTGGCTGGGAAGTGGCCCCTCCTCCCACAGTCTGTCTGCCCAAATGTCTCCTCTGATTCACTTCTTTGCATGGCCTACCTTTCAGAAAATGGTCACTTTTCTGTTCCTAGAATTGCTGCTCTTCTTTTCGATCTCCTGTTGAGTCAGTAGGTGTTCAGATTGGTTTGATAACCACCTCACTGAACTCCTTGGACCGATGATATCTTGGTTACCTACTCCTCTGCCCCCTTGCTCCTCCCTGTCCTCAGTTTCTTGGAACTTGGTCTTCTCCCACATACAGACTTGCTTCACCAAAGCCAAAGAAAGAGAAAGGGAGGGGAAGCAGGATAAGAGAGAAAGAGTATATTATCAAGAAAGAGACCATAATCTTCCATGACTTAATCATAGAAGTACAGCTCCTCAATGTTGTCATATTCTACTGACTAGAATTATATAAGGCAGGGAATAGTAGGATTGGGATCATGTGAGGCCATTGTAGAGGGCTCCCTACAACTATACCAAAAGTCATATTTATAGGTAGTCAGGGGATAATTGTTCAGTAATTTATTTCTATGTTCTTTGCCTCATATTTTTTTTCCTACTGATATCATTTTGCCCAAGCCTCTGTTCATTGCTAGTTTACCATAATTTGGGGGACACTTGAAGGTAAAATTCAAATTAGTCAACAGTTAGCTCTGCTAGAATGCTTTGGAGGAAAGTTGAGTTTCACTTACATAAGAGAAACTTATTAATGGCAAAGATTATGACTTCCAGATATCTTTCTGTCCTATTCAGTAATTTGTAGCATGTCTGTAATTAGTACTATGTAGCTAACTGAATGGCCCAAGGTTTGGATATTACCAGCAGATCTGATTTTTCTTTTTAATCTTTTTTAAAAGATTTTATTTATTTATTTGACACAGAGAAACACAGCTAGAGAGGGAACACAAGCGGGGGAGTGAGAGAGGAAGAAGCAGGCTTCCTGTCCAGCATGGAGCCTAATGTGGGGCTTGAACCCAGAACTCTGGGAACATTACCTGAGCCAAAGGCAGACTCTTAATGACTGAGCCACCCAGGCACCCCACTTTTTTTTAAATAGTGTATTATAAATGATTTGAATCAAATGTAATATTATGGTAATAATTTTTAAAAAACATTTATTCACTTGAAAGAGAGAGAACATAAGCAGAATGTGGGAAGCAGAAAGGGAGGGTCGGGGAGAAAGACTCTGAAGCAAACTCTGCAGTGAGTATGGTGCCTGATGTGGGGCTTGATTGCAAGGTTATAACCTGAGCCAAAACCAAAAATCAGATATTTAACTGACTGAGCCATCCAGGCAACCCTATGAGAATGTGTTTTATTTTCATTTTTAGAGTGGTAAGAGTAGGAAGGAAGTTGTTTTATAGCAGGAAGTTTTGTAGCAGGGAGTTTAATTATAAGTCAGTCTCATTTTATCCTCAAATTTAGAGAATATTAGTAATGAACCAGCAAGGACTCACTGACACCTAATCTATCTTTCTCTGCAAGACAACTGCATTGTTGAATTTTTTGACAATATCATTTTCCCCTAAAGTTACAGAATTATGCAATGATAACTTTTTATATGCAATGATCTAGATTCTTATTATGCAAACTAAAACACCTTATTATGCTGTAGAGAGGAATTAGGGTTCTTCTGACTTGTATCACAGCTGGGATAAGATAAGTAAATATCTCGAGTAAAATTAATATAATTTTTTTTTTTATCTAATACCAGTGCATGACCTCCTAAGAAAGTGGTTGGAACATGAGGTGGTATCATACTAAATGTCTCGTTTTGTCTCCATTTGTGTCCTCTCTCTGTTAAAGTCTTTTTTTTTTTTTAACACATTACTCTTTTTATTTTTTAATTTTATTTATTTATTTGACAGAGAGAGAGATAGAGATTACAAGTAGGCAGAGAGGCAGGCTGAGAGAGAGGAGGAAGCAGGCTCCCTGCCAAGCAGAGAGCCCGATGAGGGCCTGGATCTCAGGACCCTGAGATCATGACCTGAGCTGAAGGCAGAGGCTTTAACTCACTGAGCCACCGAGGCGCCCTCTGTTAAAGTCTTTTTATGCCTTATTATTTTTTTAATCTTAAAATACTGAGGTTCTGTGAAACAGGTGTTAATTTAAATTTGCACTATTATGTATTTATAAGAACAGATATGCATATATATTTTTTCCATATATATATATATGGAAAAAAGAGAAGATTGATGTTGTGAATCCTAAGTGAGTAAAAGGGATGAGGAAGGGGGAATGGCAGAAAAATTCTTCTGAAATCCAAGTGGAGCTTGTATGCATCTTATTGACTCAGTCTCCTCATCTTCGCCAAACATTTTCCTGAATTTTTGACACTATAATGGTAAGCAATATAAACCCAGTTCTATTATCTCAGACTTCTCATACTAATTAATAGAGCATTGGATATACATAACGTAATTTCAACAAATGTTAATTGCTATAAAGAAAATAAAACATGATGTTGTGATAGAACATAAGTGTCTGAGGCATGGAACATGTAAATACCTTGGGAAGGAGACTTGTGTGTGAGTGAAGATCAAAACAAAATCTCTAAGACAAGAATAAAGTTGCTGTGTCCACAGGGTAGGATTACCAAATATCAGGTACTAATGCAAGGAGATGAAGTCTTGAAATGTAGGCAGTTGACACATTAAATAAGGGTTATGGATTTTATTCTGCATTGAAAAAATATTGAAAATTTTTAACCAAAAGAGTTGCATAGTTGAACTTATAACTTACAAAGACAAGGACCTGGAATCTGGGAACAGGGAAGAGAATGACTTTGGGAGTTGCAGGAGGAAGCAGTACAATTAGTTATGATAGAAGTCCAGAGAAAATGGTAGTAATGGCAAAACTTAGGTTCTGGTGAGGGGAACTGTTCAATATGAGAAGTATTTTGAAAGTAGAATGACCTAACTTGCTGATTGATTAGATATATATGTGAAAGAGAAATAAATCTCAGAGGATCCTGATGTTTTTAGCCTGAGTGAGGGCAACTTTATAGATTGAGGCACTGTTTTGTCTACTAAGAAAAGTGAGGGAAGACCAGTTTTGGTAAGTGGGAACTGAATCTATAATTCTGTTTTACACAGTTAAGTTTGAGAATCTTGTGTGGCATCAATTACAAATTACTATAAAGAAATTACATCTGACTGGGGAATTAAAATTGAAACCAGTCACCAAGGTGAAGATCATAGATGATTATTTTTAAACAATCTCATTGTAATACAAACATTGAGAACATAAATTATTTTTTTCAAGTTCAACAGGTTTTTTTTTTTTTTTCAAAATAAGAATTTATTTTAAGGAGGCTCCAAAAATATCTGGCCCTTATTTTTATAGTTTCACATAACAAAGGAGTAACTTTTAACACTGGAATCATAATTGAATAAGATGCTCATATTTAGAAAAGCACACAGGAACTGAGAACAACTGGGGACAGTTATTTCATGTCCTCTGTGTCATACTCATTATAGGGCATATATTCATTAAGTAAAAAGATTCACACAGGTATAGTCTGAGCTATTAAAAACCTCCCCGTCTCTCTCTCTCTCTCTGTGTGTTTCTCACTGTCGTTCCATCTTTCCATCCTGTCTTTTCTTTTGCAAACACATCACTGGATTCATTAGAGTTGAATTTATTTATAAAAAAGTGTTATTCTCTGTATTTAAAAACATATACCTGCAGCCCCTTTCTCCTTGGATCTTCCTATGTGCCAGTCACTCAGCTTTATCTTTATTTTACTGATGGAAAAAATGAAACTTAAGAAGATTAAAATCATATCAAACATCTTTTTGGAGAGTAATTATACGAAAATAGCTTTCAATTACAAATAAAACAAAAAAACTAGAAAATTCACAAATATATTTCTGAACAACAAATGGTTTGAAGAAATAAAAATATTGAGACAAATGAAAATGGAAATACAACATACTAAAATTTATGGAACACAGAAAAAGCAATTCTAAGAGAGAAGTGTATAGTGTTAAATGCTTACATTACAAAAAGGGAAAGATCTCAACCTAAATTTACAGCTAAGTCAGCTTTCTTTAAAAAAAAAAAAAAAAGCCCTAATGTAGCAGAAAAAAGAAAATAACAAAGATCAGAACAGAAATAGAACAGAAGTGAATGAACAGAAGGCTAAACATGAGTCAAATATATAAATAAATCCAAGAGCTAATTTTGAAAAGATTTTAAAAATGAATAAACATTTGACTAGCTGAATTATAAAATAAGACAGAGTAGCCCCAAATAATAAAGCCAGAAATGGGAGGAGAGACTTTATAAATCATAATAAGAAACTACTCTTAATAATTATATACTGACAAATTAGATAATCTCAAAGAAATGGATAAATTCCTAGAAACTACAGTCTACTAAGAATCATGGAGAAATAGAAGACCTGAACATTTATTTACCAACTACAAAAGAAACTGAATCACTATTCAAAAAACTTCCAACAGAAAAAACCCAAGACTAGATGGCTTCATTGATTAATTCTAATAAACCTTTAAAAAAAGAGTTAATGTGGTCTGTTTCAAACTCCTCCAAAAAATAGAAGACATAGGAATACTACTGCAGTCACTGACAAGACCAGCATTATTTTAATAACAAAGTCAAACAAAGACATTACAGGAAAATTATCACTATCCCTGTTGAACATAGATGCAAAAGTCCTCAACAAAAACTAGCAAATGAGATTGAACACTACCTTAAAAGAATTATGTAGCACGATCAAGTAAGTTTCAATATATGCAATGAAATAATGGTTCACCAATGTAAATCAATCAATGAAATATACCTCATTAACAAAATGAAGGATAAAAATATCACCTTAATATGTGTAGAAGAAGTATTTGACAAAATTCAACATTCTTTGATGCAAATTCCTAACAGATTGAGTATAGAAGGAAAGTACCCCAACATAACAAAGGCCATATATGACAAGCCTACAGATAATATCATACTCAACAGTGAAAACCTGAGAGATTTTCTTCTAAGATCAGATGTTTTATTCAACTTGTTTTGAAGTCCTAGCCAGGGTGACTAGGCAGGAAAAAACAAAAATAAAAACAAAACAAAAAAACCACTTCTAAGTCAGAAAGGGAAAAATAAAGCGGTTTCTGTTTGCAGATAAATTGATAATATGTAAAGAAAACCCTAAAGACTCCCCTGAAAAACTGTTTTTCACTGGAGACCTAATAAACAAGTTCAGTAAAGTTGCAGATTATAAAATCAGTATACAATAGTCATGTTCTATATATTAATAACTATAAGAAAGTGGAATTAAGAAAGCAGTCCTTTTTATAATAACATCCAAAAATTAGGTTAAATTTAATCAAGAAAGTGAAGGGTTTGTAGACTGAACACCAAAATTATTAAAGAAGACACACTAACTGAAAAGATATTCCATATTCATGATTAGAATTATTATTAACATGTCTATTCTGTCCAAAATGATCTACAGATCAAATGAATCCTCATTAAAATTTCAATGACAATTTTAAAACAGAAATAGAGAAAGAAATTTTAAAATTGCTTGGAATCATAAAAGAACCCAAACAGCCAAAGCCCTCTTGAGAGGGAAGAATGAAGCTGGAGACATTATAGTTCTAAATTTCAAACTATATTACAAAGCTATAGTGATCAAAATACTATAATATTCACATTAGAAAAAAAAGATACATCAGTGAGTGAAGCACAACAGAATGGCCAGGAATAGATATATAAATAAATGGTCAACTAATTCCTGATAAAGAATCCATGAATATACAATGTGGAAAGGGGGTAGTCTCATCTGTAAGTTGTGTTGAGAATACTGGATCTTCACATGTGAAAGAAATAAGCTATACCCTGATCTTACAAATACACAAAATTCAGTTCAAAATGGATTAAAGTCTTTTTTTTTTTAAAGACTTTATTTATTTGACAGAGAGAAACACAGCCAGAGAGGGAACACAAGCAGAGGGACTGAAAGAGGGAGAAGCAGGCCTCCCGCCGAGCAGGGAGCCCGATGTGGGACTTGATCCTGGGTCTCCGGGATCATGACCTGAGCCGAAGGCAGTCGCCCAACCAAGTGAGCCACTCAGGCACCCCGGATTAAAGTCTTAATTGTGAAAATTGAAACTATATAACTTCTAGAGGAAAATGGGGTATAATTTCCTTGACACTGTTCTTGGCAGTGATTTTTCTTTTTTTTGACAACAAAAGCAAAGAAAATAATAGCAAAAACAAACAAGGGAAAATACATGAAACTAAAAAGCTTCTGTCCAGTAAAGAAAAACATCAACAAAACGGAAAGACAACCTATGGAATAGGTTGAAAATATAGAAAGTATCTGCAATCACACATCTGTTAAGAGGTTAATGTCCAAATTATGCAAAGAACTTCTGTAACTTATAGCAAAAAATAACTGGGTCAAAGATGTGAATAGACATTCTTCCAACGAAGACCTACAGATAACCAACAGGTATGTGAAAAGGTACAACACTACTCATCATCAGGGAAAAAAGATATCACTGCAAACATGTTAGAATGGCTATTACCAAAATAACAAGCAGTAGCAAGTGCTGGTGAGAATATGGAGAAAAGGGAATTCTTGTGCACTGTTAATGAGAATGAAAACTAGTACAGCTACTATAGAGAACAGTATGGAGATTCCTCCAGAAATTAAAGATAGAACTGCTATATGATTCAGCCATCCCACTTCATGGTATATATTCATAGAAAATAAAGTAATTATCTTAAAAAATATCTGCATTTTAATATTCATTATAAAATTATTTGCAACAGCCAAGGAATGGAAACAAACTGTTGAGGGATAAATGGATAAAGAAAATGTGGCATATCTATACAGTGGAATATTATTCCACCTTAAAAAAAGGAAGGAAATCTTACCACCTGTGATAATATGGGTGAACTTGAAGGGCATTATGGTAAGTGAAATAACCCAGACAGGGAAAGATAAACACTGCATGGTTATCACTTATATGTGGAATAAAAAAAAAAAAAAGTGGTGGGCTGGGGAATGGGGACAATCGGGTTAAAAGGTACAATGTCAATTAAAGGATCTGAGGATCTAATTACAACATGGTGACTTTAGTTGATAATGCTATGTTGATATTGCCATTCTTTTCACGGTGTATATTCATATCAAATCATGACCCTGAGCACTTTAAGTATTTTATAATTTGTCATTATACTTCAGTGAGGCTGAAAAGTTACAATATAATTAAAAAATAAAATTTATGGAATTAAAGAATCTATATGGGCAGGCAAAATAAAAGTCCAAGATGAATTTCAAAGAGAGTAAATTTTATAAAAAAAATTACAAGAGTAAAAAGCGTGTTAGAGTTACCCTTATGAAACATGTCTTGGGTAAAAAAGTATCTCTGTGAAGCAAAATTCTCAACTAAATAAAAGCTGAAGCAGAGTATAAATTGGAAATCTGCCAGGATTTTTATTCAGCTGGAGTCAGATGCATGAAGCAGCATATTGTAAGGAACATTCTAACTTGCTTAAGAATTATGAGACAAGACAGTCCAAGGAGGTTGTAGGAGAACTGGCGAAGGGAAGAAGGCAGCAAGACCCTTGGGAAAACATAGGCCCTGCAGAATCTTGGAAGCAATTAGTTAAGGACATTATGAAAGGTGCCCCTGAAGTTGACATGTGTAGTAATGGAATAGTTACAGGTGTAACAAAAGGTAAGGCTAGGCAGCGGGTTTGAATGAACTAGAAAAGTCATGAAGAAGGCTAATTTTTCACTGTATTTTTGCTGCTATAAATGCATATCACTACTGGAGAAGTAAATAAAGCATTTTAAACAGGATTTTAAAAATATAAAATTGGAAAATATTTTCTTTGTGGCTTCACCTTTACACAATGATAAACATTTTCTAGTCTTATAAAATTCTACCTGAAAATTATATGTGACCTTTGAATGTCTTGAAAACGCAAATATCTTGAGAAGCAAATATATGGAAAGGAAAGGGGTTTAGTGATCTGTATTTGGCCGGCTGCTTTTGAGGAATGCAGATGGTGAGACTGTGATTGCTGCAGAATTTGTGTTAGGGAGATTAGCAGGACCTAACCAGTGAAGAAAGACTGAGCTATGGCATGAGAAACACTCTAAGCTTCCCAGGCTTTTTAATCTTTAACTCCAACTCTTCAATTGCATTTGTGAATATTTCCCTCTGGATCTCTAGGTCTCATCTTCATTTTCTTGGAAAGGGCAATTTTTAAAACCTATTAACTATCAGTCTTGTAAATCCATAGTTTACATTATCCAAGAAAAATGTTTTCTTCATAAACTTCAAGATCCTCGTCTAAATGCAGATAACATAAGAATAACATAGAATCAAAGATTAGTGCTAGAGCCCACCCATGAAATCTAGTGATATGTTCCTCAACCTTGAATTTCTGTGAAACTTGGAGATGTACAGAGATGTTCTGGGTGGTCCTGAGAGCCCCAGAATAAATTGTTGTCTATAAAGTATCAATTCATGTAAGTACTTTGGAGAAAATATATTAATATTGAAATGAACTGGAATTTAGTATTGAATAGACTGTAAGTTCCATAAATTAAAAAAAAAAAAGGCATTCCTCACTTTAAGTATCTTGGGATCATCTGTTCAATGTCCTTCACTGTTAGGAATATTTAATTTGAGGTTACAAGAAATATTAAAATAACACATTATTTTCAGAAAACAGAGAGATTTGTTACCCATACTATATCAAAATATACAAAAATTAAACAGAATAAAGGGATTAAAATCTTAGAAGATATAGAATGCTGGATTGATTATTTTAAATTGATTAGTCTAAGAAAGCAGAAGGCTCGGAGAGATAGAAATAAAGATTTGGCATGGAGCAGATGAACAATTTTAAATTAGAAATTGAGCTCTTGAGTTCAGGACTTTTTGATTAAAGAGACCTACTCAAATGTGGTCTAATATATCTTTACTTTCCTTAGATTGCTTCTAGTTGATAACCACAAATGCAGATGATTTTAGAAACTCACTTGCTCTCTGAAAACCACCTATTTATTTTAAAGCATTTTAAAATTGGTGTAAGAAAACCACAACTGCTTAGCACATTTCCACGCCTACAATTAAACTGCTTTAACTGGAAAGCTGGCATCATTTCTAGGATGAGTTTTGGAGGAAAAACATATTTTTCAAAATTTGTTTAAATTTCATTTTTTGTTAGCAATAAAATATAATTACTTGCTCTGTCATACAAGTCTATGGTTGTACACATGAAGAATAAATTATGGAAATTAATATCAGTAGAAGTACATTTTTCAGCTTTAGACATGTAACATTTATGTGGAAAGCTTTCCATGTAGTTATAGCAAACTCATTGTCGTTCTTAAAACAAATTCAATAAAATTAGAAATAAATAAACATTTTAAGAATATCATTTTAAAGAGCTTATAATCCTGAGTTTACTTTGGAGTTAAGGACTTGTAGTAGTAATTGTTTTCACCATTTATTTTTCAAAATCATTCTGTTGAAAATCCAAGTAATTTGGAGTACAGCTTAGCTGTACTTACTTTCTTCTAAGTAGAGCTTAGCTGTACTTTTTTTTTTTTTTTTAAGATTTTATTTATTTTGACAGAGAGAAACACAGCCAGAGGGGGAACACAAGCAGTGGGAGTGAGAGAGGGAGAAGCAGTCTTCCCGCCGAGCAGGGAGCCCAATGTGGGACTCGCTCCTGGATCTCCGGGATCATATCCTGAGCTGAAGGCAGTCACTTAACCAACTGAGCCACCCAGGCGCCCCTGTACTTTCTTTTAATGATCCGTGGTTTTCTCCTATTTTGCAGGGCAATTAATTTCTCAAGTTGGTATATACCATGAGCTATATAGCACCATGTTCAAACAAAAAAAAGGAAAAGAGATTTTCAGTACATAGATATTAAACAAACAGAATTATCTAAAGTGGAAAACTGAAAAGCTTTTTATACTCTGAGGTTTTGAAAGGGCTAATAAAATTTCTCAATATGTTTCCTTTGTTTTGAGGAAGAGGTAATACAATAGTATAACAATTCTCAGTATATCATTATCATTAATAGTATAGTATGTTTAAATAAATTTATTTGAGACTTAAGGACAGAATTTTATCTCATCCTAGAAATATTTAAGAAAACGACTTTATTGGGGCGCCAGGGTGGCTTAATTGGTTAAATTGTCCAAATCTTGGATTCAATTCAGGTCATGATCTCAGAGTTATGGGATCAAGCCCTATAGTGGGCTCTTCACTGGGTGTGGAGTCTGCTTAAGATTCTCTCTCTGTCTCTCCCCCCCCCCAAAAAAAGAAACCTCATAGCAGCAGCCAAGACTTCCTTTATATATGGAATTTTTATGATACTGATATGTCCCATAAGATGGGATATTTTGAACATAATTTCTCAATTGAGCATAAATTATTATATATAGGGATAAATATATTCCCAAGTGATAAAGTAACATATATAAGATTGAATAAACCTGTTTGGAAAACACTTTTATAAAATACTTTATTTGTTGTGGTTAATTCCCAGGGAACGTGGTGACTGGAAAATAATACCATAGGGTAGATATTGTTGTATAAAGGGGGAGAGGGAGAGAAGATCTTTATTCTTCTTCCTGTTTTGGGAAGTCACTCCCAGACCAATGACAGCTGAATGCATATGGATTCACTGAGCTGTGATTCACCCACATATTACACAAGTTCCCAGATGTCTGATTGTGTTGGTGGTAATGACTCTTGGACTGAAAACTTCCTGGGGTTCTTAGGTATATAGGCTATCATATGTGGAATTTAAGAACAAAACAAATGAGCAAGGAAGTAAAACAGGAGAGACAAACCAAGAAACACTCTTAACTATAGAGAACAAGCTGATGGTTACCAGAGGGGAGGTGGGTGGGGGATGGGTGAAACAGGTGATGGGGATTAAGGAGCAGACTTGGGATGATGAGCACAGAATGATGTATGGAATTGTTGGGTTTGTCTCTCTGTTTCATTCTCCCTTTGCTCATTTGTTTTATTTCTTAAATTCCACTTGAGTGAGATCATATGGTATTTGTCTTTGACCAGTTTCACTTAACATTATACTCTCCAGCTCCATCCATGTTGTTGCAGATGCCAAGATTTCATTTTTATGGCTGAATAATATTCCATATTACATCTTTTTTATTCATCTATCCATGGACACATGGGTTGTTTCCATAATTTGGCTATTGTAAATAATGTTGCTAGAAACTATAGGGATGTGTGTATCCCTTTGATTTAGTGTTTTTGTATTTTGTGAGTAAATACCTAGTAGTGTGATTACAGGACTGTAGGGTAGTTCTACTTTTACTTTTTCAGGAACCTCTGTACTGTTTTCCAGAGTGGCTACATTAGCACCATTTTAATACAAAAGCCTAAGGACACTGCAAGAGAGGAAAATTACAGACTAAGCCCACTCATGAATATTTGTAAAAATCTTGTCCCTCAGTTCTCAGTAAGAATCCTGAAGATTTAAAAAAAAAAAAAAAAAAAAAAGAATCCTGAAGACTTGAACAACACTATCAACTACTGCTACCTAATTGGCATACACATTTCAAGTGCAAATGCATTATTACCCCAGGTGTCTAGTTCATGGCCAGAAAACTATGTGTGGTTTTTCAGGCCAATGACAGGCAATTACACAGGCTTTATCAGGCAGGCCTCACAGGGGAATGCTGACAAGACCACATTGCAGTCTGTGAAGGAAGTTGTAGTCAAGAACTCCAGCACTGCTGGCAGGCCATCCTTTTGAAGCATATCTGTCTTCCTAGTTCAGGAGTCTTTATTCCAGGTCTCGCTATCTGGGGCCTTTTGCAGAGGTCTCTTTCAGGCTTCCTTATCAGGAAGAGAAAGGGAATAATCTTGAAGAGGACATTTTTGCCCCTCTCTGTACTCAGTGTTTTCCCACCCCTAGTTCTCTTTCCGCTTTGCCTATGTCCCCTTAGGGGAGTCTTTCATGTGAGCTCCCTTGACAATGGGACAACTTCCATGTCTTTGCTGGTCAAATGTATTCTGAGAAGACAGAATTGACTGAACACTCAAAAATCAATGTAATTCACCATATTAACACTGTAAGAGAAAAAAGCATACATTCATCTTAATAGAACATTTGACAAAACTGTCACAATCATTCCTGAAGAGGGGAAAATAAATGTAACCCACCAGGAATAGAAGAAAAATTTCTCACTTGGCAAAGAACATCTATGAAAAAACTTACAGCGGACATGATACTCAATTGGTGAAAGACTCAGGGCCTTCTGCCTCAGCAAGTGGAACAAGACAAAGATGTCAACTCTCATCATTTCTATTCAATATCGTACTGGAAGTATTAGCTAGGGAAATAAACTAACAATAAGAGATAAAAGGCATCCAGATTGAAATGAAAAAAATCTTTCCTTATTCACAGATGATGTTTGTCTATGTGGAAAATCCTTTAGAAGATGTAAAAAGCTACTAGAACAAATAAGTAAGAATAATTACAGAATACATGATGAATATAGGAAAAGCAATTCTATTTCTACACACAGCAAAGAAAAATCTTAACAAAGAAAAATCAGAAACTGAAATTGATTATAATAAAACAACAGAAAAAAAAGAAAACATCAGCAGATATGAAATAGTAGGTATATTTCTGACAAAAGCTTTGAAAGTCATGTGCATGGAAAACTATGACACATTGCTGAGAAGTTGAAGACCTGTGCAAATGGAGAGACATACGGTGTCGGTCACAAAATCTGTTTTAAGATGCCAATTCTCCAGAGGGAAGAGTTAAGATAGTAGAGGAATAGGGAATAGGGGGACATTAAATTTGTCTTGTCCCTGGAATACAGTGAGATAGTTATCAATCATTCTGAACACCTGAGAAATCAATCAGAGGTCAGAGAGAACAAATGCTTCAACTAGAAACGAAACCACCTTTTTGAAGGTGGGAGGTGTGGAGACTTGAATCCCATGGGATAAAGCCCATCCCATGGAGGGGAGGGAGGTTGCTTCAAGGAGAGTACCACAAAGTATTAAAAGCAGTAGGGTGCAAAACTGGAACTTTTAGAAATCTTTCACAGTGGGGGACAGGCCTGGCTTAAAAGTGCTCAGGTGTTGAAGCAAGGCAGCATCCCAGATGTCATAGCATGGTCTGAGGATCCCCTGGGTCACAAGAGGAGTGAGTGGCAGGTAAGTGCTGTACTGTTCCCAGGCATAGGTTCAGGAAAGTAGGCTGAGAGCAGTGAGCCTAGGTGCCAACATTTTGCTCTGCGTTGCCATAAACTGTGAACTGCTGCACAGTTGTGCGATGGCATCTCTGGGATAGGTCCAGCAAAAGGCACAAGTGAGTGGAAACCCTCCCCAGGAGAAACAGGATGGATTTGCACCATAGGAGTCCCTAAAAGTTTTGAAACTCAGTCATGGGTCTGAGATAGAAAGGCTCAGTAACAGGCAGGATGAACACAGGATTCTGATAGAAACTGGGGAGACAAGAATAATTGATAGCTTTACTGTGAGGGTTCACTGAAGATGGGGGTGGGGAGAGGATTCAAATTTTCAGTTCTGGGTATAGAGAGCAGGTCCTGCCATATTCCTCCTGGCCATCAGTGCTGAAAGCCTCCAGGGTTCAAAACAACACCACCTAGTGGAGTCCAGACCTGCTTACACCAAGCCCTACCTCCCTGTGCACTGCAAGAGTGTTTCCACTAGGGATAAGTCTACCTGAGAATGAGCATGACAGGTCCCTCCTCAGAGAAGACCAGCCAAAACAACTGATTCTCACCAAGTTTATTGATCACAGAGGGCTGCAAGCTTCAACTCTAGGGTGAAAATCATATCTAGCCTCCTTTGTACTTTTCTTCTTTATATTTTTTAAATTATTTTTTTATTTTTCAATTCTTTTAATTTTAATTTTAATTTATATATATTTAAGTAATTGTTTCTTTTCCTTTTTTTTTCTTAAAGATTTTATTTACTTATTTGACAGAGAGAAACACAGTGAGAGAAAGAACACAAGCAGGGTGAGTGAGAGAGGAAGAAGCAGGCTTTCCACAGAGCAGGGAGCCTGATGTGGGGCTGGGTTTCGGGTCTCCGGGATCATGACATGAGCTGAAGGCAGTCACTTAGCCATCTGAGCCACCCAGGTTCCCCCTTTTTCATTTTTTTTATATATATACATATACTCATTCTTTCTTATTTTGGGATCTCACATACTCATTCTTATTTGGGGATGTAGTTTCTTTTAACAGACCAAAACACAGCCAGGATCTAGTTGTTGTTGTTATTGTTGTTGTTGTTTTCTTTTTCTTTCTTTTCTTTTTGGGACCAAATGATCAGATCACCTCAAAAGAAGAATAGGAACTAGTACTCAGAGCCAGGGAATTAATCAACACAGATATAAAGAATATGTCTGAACTAGAATTTAAAATTGATTATAAGGGTGTCAGCTGGCATGAAAAAAAGCATAGATGACACTAGAGAATCCTGGACTATAGAGATAAAAGAACTAAAATTTAGTCAGGCCAAAATTCAAAATGCTACAAGTGAGATGCAGTCTCAAGTGGAAGCCATAAAAATGAGGAGACACAAAACAGAAGAGTGAATCCGTGATCTAGAAGGCAAAATTATGGAAAATAATGAAACTGAAAAGAAGGGGGAAAGAAAACTATTAGATCACAGAGGTAGACTTAGGGAACTCAGCAATTCATAAAGTGAAATGATATCTGTATCATAGGAGTCCCAGAAGAAAAAGAGTGGGAAAAATGGGCAGAAGGTAGATTTTGAGCAAATTATAGCTGAGAACTTCCCTAATCTGGGGTAGGAGACAGGTTTCATGTCCAAGAAGTACAGAGTACTCCCTTCAAAATCAAAACAACAGGTCAACTCTATGACATATCATAATGAAATGAGCAAAATACAAAGATAAAGAGAATTCTGAAAGCAGCTCTGGAGGAATACTTAACCTACAATGGTACACACATAAGGCTGGTGGCAGACCTGTCCACAGAGACCTGGCGGGCTAGAAAGGACTGGCATGTTATTTTCAATGTGCTAAATGGAAAAAATATGCAGCCAAGAATATTTTATCCTGCAAGTCTATAATTCAAAATAGGAGAGATAGAGCATTTCCAAGATAAACAAAAACTAAAGGAATTTGTGAGCCATAAACCAGCCCTGAAAGAAATATTAAAGTGATGCTTTGAACAGAAAGAGAAACTAAAAGGAACAAAGACTAGAAAGAAACAGAGACCTCATCTATAGGAAAATCAACTTGACAGAAAAAACAATGGCACTAAATTTGTATCTTTGAATAATTATTCTAATGTAAATGTACTCAATGCTTCAATCAAAAGACATAGGGTATCAAAATGGATAAGAAAACATGACCCATCAATATGCTTTTTGAAAGAGACTCATTTTAGACACTAGGAAACCTCCAGATTGAAAGTGAGCAGGTAGAGAACTGTTTACAGACTTAAACACATTGGTAATAATAGAATAATAGTAGGGGACTTTAACACCCTACTCACAGCAACGGGCAGATCATCAAAGCAGAAGATCAAAAAGGAATCGAGGGCTTTGAATGACAAGCTGGACCAAGTGGACTTAACAGATGTATTCGGAGAATATCATCCTAAATCAGCAGAATACACATTCTTTTTGACTGCACATGGACCATTCTCCAGGATAGGTCACATACTGAGTCACAACTCAGAGCTCAACTTGTATAAAAAGCTTGAGATCATACCATGCATATATTCAGACCACAATGCTATGAACTTGATGTCAACAACAAGAAGAAATTTAGAAAGACCACAAATACATGGAGGTTAAAGAATATCCTACTAAAGAATAAAGGGTCAACCAGGAAATTAAGGAAGAATTTAAAAAATACAAGGAAGCATATGAAAATGAGAACATGACAGTTCAAAACCTTCAGGATGCAGCAAAGGTGGTCCTAAGAGGGAAGTATATAGGAATACAGGTCTTCCTTGAGAAGCAAGAACAGTCTCAAATACACAATTTAACCTTACACCTAAAAAAGCTGGAAACATAATAGCAAATTAAGCCTGAATCCAGCAGGAGAGGGGAAATAAAGATTAGAGCAGTAATCAATGATACATATTTAGAAAAATAGATCAATGAGACTAGGAGCTGGTTCTTTGAAAGAGTTAACAAGATTGATAAACCCCTAGGCAGACTTATCAAAAAGAAAAGAAAAAGAACCAAATAAAATCACAAATGAGAGGAGAGATCACAATAACACCACAGAAATACAAACAATTATAAGAGAATATTATGAGCTATTACATGTTAACAAAATACTGACTTTGGAAGAAATTGGATACAGTCCTAGAAACATAAACTGCCAAAACTAAAACAGGGAGAAACAAAATCTGAACAGACCCATAGCCAGAAAAGAAATTGAATCGGTAATCAAAAATCCCCAAACAGGAGTGCTGGGTGGCTCAGTTGGTTGGAAATCTGCCTTTGGCTCGGGTCATAATCTCAGGATCCTGGGATTGAGCCCCACATCAGGCTCCTTGCTCTCCCTTTCTCTCTCTGATGCCCCCCCTCCTCATGCTTTCCCTCTCTGTCAAATAAATAAATAAAATCTTAAAACAACAACAACAACAAAAACCAACAAGAGTCCAGGACCATATGGCTTCCCAGGGGAATTCTATCAAACTTTTAAAGAATTAATACTTATACTTCTGGAACTCTTCCAAAAAAACAGAAATGGAGTGCCTGGTTGGCTCAGTGCATTAAGTATCTACCTTCAGCTCAGGTCATAATCACAGGGTCCTGGGATTGAATCCCTCATCATATTCCCCACTCAGCAGGGAATCTGTTTCTCCCTCTGCCCCTCCCCAGAATGTTCACTTGCTTGCTATCTCTTTTGCAAAAATAAATATTAAAAAAAAGAAAAAGAGAAAGAGAGAGAGAGAGAGAGAGAGAGAGAAAGAAAGAGAAAGAAAGAAAGAAAAGAAAGAAAGAAAGAAAGAAAGAAAGAAAGAAAGAAAGAAAGAAAGGAAGGAAGGAAGGAAAGAAATGGGAGGAAAACTTCCAAACTCATTCTATGAGGTCAGGATAACTTTGATCCCAAAAGCATACAAAGATCCCACTGAAGAAGAGAATTATAGACTAATGTCCCTGATGAACACAGATGCAAAAATTCTCTACAAGATGTTAGCTAACTGAATCCAAAAGTAAATTAAAAGGATTATAAACCACAACCAAGTGGAATTTATTCCTGGGCTGCAGGGGGTAATTCAACATCCATAAATCAATCAACATGATATACTATGTTAATAAAGGATGAGAACTATACATTCCTTTCAGTAGATGCAGAAAACTATACGATCCTCTCAATAGATGTTATATTTGACAAATATAGCATTCTTTCTTGATAAAAACCCTCAACAAAGTAGGGATAGGGGAAACATACCTCAACACAATAAAGGCATACACAAAATATCCCCAGCTAATATTGTCCTCAATAGGGAAAAATTGAGAGCTTTTCCCCAAAGGTCAGGAACATGACAGGAATGTCCACTCTCACCACTATTGTTCAAGTTGTACTGGAAGTCCTAGCCTCAGCAATCAAACAGCAAGAAGAAATAAAAGGCATCAAAATCATCAAAAAAGAAGTCAAACTTTGACTCTTGGCAGATGACATGATATTCTATGTAGAAAACCTGAATGAGTCCACTAGAAAACTCCTAGAACCGACACAGGAATTCAGGAAAGTTTCAGGATATAAAATCAATGCACAGAAGTCTATTGCATTTCTATATGCTAACAATGAAGCAGCAAAAAGAGAAATCAAGGAACCAATCCCATTCACAATTGCACCAAAACCAAAAGATACCTAGGAATAAACCTAAACAAAGAGGTGAAGCATCTGTGCTCTGAAAACTATAGAACACTTACAAAAGAAATTAAGGAAGATACAAAGAAATGGAAAAACGTTCCATGCTCATGGATTAGAAAAACAAATATTGTTAAAATGTCTGTACTACCCAAAGCAATCTACATGTTTAATGTAATGCCTACCAAAATACCACCAGCATTTTTCATAGAGTTAGAACAAACAATCCTAAAACTTATATAGAACCAGAAAAAGACCCTGAATAGCCAAAGGAACTGAAAAAGAAAACCAAAGCTGGAGGTATCACAGTTCTTGACTTCAAGCTCTATTACAAAACTGTAATCATCAAGACAGGCTGGTACTGGCACAAAAACAGACAGATCAATGGAACAGAACAGAGAACCTAAAAGTGAACCTTCAACTCTATGGTCAATGAATTTTCAACAAAGCAGAAAAGAATACCCAATGGAAAAAAGACAGTCTCTTTAACAAATGATGTTGGGAAAACTGGACCACTTTCTTACACCATACACAAAAATAAACTCAAAATGGATGAAAGACCTAAATGTGAGACAGGAATCCATGAAAATCCTTGTAGAGAACAAAGACAGAAACCTCTTTGCCCTTGACTATAGCGACTTCTTGATAGACATGTCTCTAGAGGTGAAGAGAACAAAAGCAAAAATGAACTACTGGGACTACTGGATAAAAAGATTTTGCACAGCAAAGGAAACAACAAAAGGCAACCTAGGTTATGGGAGAAGATATTTGCAAATGACTCATCAGATAAAGGGCTAGTATCCAAAATCTATAAAGAACATATCAAACTCAACACCCAAAAAACAAAAATCCTGTCAAGAAATGGAAAGAAGACACAAACAGACATTTCTCCAAAGAAGACATACACATGACTAAGAGACACATGAAAAAATACTCCATATTGCTTATCATGAAAAATATAAATCAAAATCATAACGAGATATCACCTCCTTGGTGAGGTGCAGAGAAAGGGGAACCTTCTTGCACTGTTGGTGGGAATGCAAACTGGTACAGCCACTCTGGAAGACAGTATGGAGCCTCTTCAAAAGTTAAAAATTGATCTACCCTAGGACCCTTGGGTAAATTGCACTACTACATATTTATCTAAAGAATAATCACAAAAATAGTGATTCAAATGGCACATGGACCCCAGTGTTTATAGCAGCAACAATGTCCACAATCACCAAACTATGGAAGAGTCCAGATGTCCCTCAATGAAGATGTGATATTGGCTATCAAAAAGAATGAAATCTTGCTGTTTACAATGATGTGGATGGAACTAGAGTGTATTATGCTAAGTGAAATAAGTCAGGGAAGGGCAGATACAGTAGGTTTCACTCATGTGGAATTTAAGAAACAAAACACATAAACATAGGGGAGGGGAAGTGCCGGGAGCCAGCAACGGTAACGGTAACAGTCCGGGTTCCCTGAAGGTGGTGACGGAGTCGGCGATAAAATGAGGAGACCGGACTCGAAGAGTGGTGTGGGGATCTCCTCTCCTGAAAACTGTGTCTTCAGGGTTCTTTATTTAAAACCTTTTAGTTACATAAATCTAGCTTTAGGCAAACAGTTGGTTCTGCCTCTCTTGCTCTCTGCTTCTCTGTTTCTGTTTCTCTCTCTGTTGCTGTCTCCCTCTCTCTCTGTCTCTGTCTCTGTCTCTCAGTCTCTCTGTCTCTCTATCTCTTGCTCTCTGTCTTTCACTTCACTCTCTCTTCCTTTGCCTCTCTCTGCGCAGGCTCTCTGTCTTTCTCTCTGTGTCTGTGTCTCCGTCTCTCAGACTCTCAGTCTCATGGCTTTTGTCTCTTCGCTCTGCTCTTCCTTCTTTCTCTCTCAGTCTCTCTCTATCTCATGGTTTTGTCTCTCTTGACTGTCAAGGGTCCCAGTCTTTTATTATTCCCATGTGAGGAAGTTGCAGTTAAATCTTTAACTGCTTTTGCACCCACCCTAGAGACAGGATTAGTATTATTACTGCAGGTTAGAGTGATTGCTTAAACTCACAGAAGTTGAGACCATTGAGGCACAGGGATCAAGAAATACAGATAAGAGATACAGAGATAGGATTACCGGGAGGAGGATTAAATGGAACTATGCTTCTTGAATAAGCACACCAAGGACATATTGCCCTGACCCACAGGGTAAGTGGCTTTTCAGATTCTAGGCAGGGAAAGCCCCTCTGGGCTTTTATTCACATTCACAGGTACCTCCACCAGAGTTTCTGGTGGCTTGGGCATGGAGGGAAGGGCGGATCATGCACCATCCCCGACAGGGAAGGAAAAATGAAATAAGATAAAAACAGAGAGAGAGACAAACCATGGGACTCTAGGGAACAAACAGAATAGTTGGAGGGGAGGTCGGTGGGGGGCATGGGGTAATTGAGCAATAGGCATTATTAAGGAGGTCACTTGATGGAATGAGCACTGGGCACTATATGCAACTGATGAATCACTAACTCTACCCTGAACCTAATAATGCACTTTATGTTCTCTATATTTAATTTAAATTTAAAAAGAGAAAACAAAGGGGGAAAAAAGATGTCAACTCTCCCCAAATAAATCTATAGCATTCATGCAATTCTAATCAAAACCTCTTTAGACTTTTTTGCAAAATTTGATTACATGATTAGAAATTTTGTGTATTATGAAGGACACAGAAAAATCATATCAATTGTAGAAAACATTAGTATTTTCAGAAACTTAGATTACCTAAGTTTAAGACTTGTTATAAAGCTGCAGTAATTAAGGAAATGTGGTATTTTCATAAATATGGACAAATACTGCCATAAAATAAGTAAGGGATCCCAGAAATAAACTCTCCTATATAAGGGAAAGTGATTTTGACAGAGATGGGAAGGAATTTGGTGTAAATAGAAGCAAAGAAATGAACTATATAAAATTTACCTCACCATGTTAAAATTTTATTAGAATATATTATAAACCTAAACATTGACCTTAAAGCTGAATAACTCTTGCATTACTAAATGTAGGAAAGCAGTTTTTTGGCCATAGATCGCACAAAGTTTTCATAGATATGACATTGAAAGCTTAGTCTATGAGAAATAAAAATTATTTCTTTTTATCAAAGTTAAGAATATTTGTTCTCTGAAACACATAAGAGAATGAAAAGACAAGTCACACACTAGGAGAAAATATTTTTAAATATCCTATTTATATCTAGAATATGAAAAGTTTCAAATGTCAATAATTTTTCAAAAAACAGAAAACTTATTAGTAAATGGAGAAAGATCTAGAGACACTTTGCCAGAGAAGTTATATAGATGGAAAATAAGCATACGAAAAGATGCTCACTACCATTAGTCATTTGAGTAAAACTACACTCTAAGAGTATTACAAAGAGATTGGCATGTCTAAATAAAAAGTATAACCATAGCAAGTCTTGGCTAACATGTGTAGCAACTAGACTCTTGCTGCTAATGGGAATATAAATTGTTGCAATCACTATGGAAAAGCTGTTTGTAGTTTCTTAATAAATTAAACATACAGGTTTCATTTGTTCCATTAGCTATTTAGCCAAGAGAAATGGAAATATATGTTATACAAAGAATTATGTGTAGAAGCTTTATGTGTCATTGCCAAGTACTATAAACAAACCAAACATCCATCAAGTGGTAAATGGATAAACATCTTGTGGTATATTTATGTAACAGAACACTACTCAACTATCAAAAGTAGTGATCGCTTCTCCGCCTTCTGGCTAAGATCAAGTGTAACAATCAAAAGTAATGAACCTTGATATGCACAACATGGATAGATCTCAAAATAAATATAACTAAAAGAAGCCAGAAAAAAGGGTATAATTGAGATTCCATTACTCTAATATTATAGAAATGTAAACTAATCTCTATTGACAGACAGCAGATCATGGGTATCCTGATGATAGGGAAACGGGACATTATTGATGTGTCCATATGTCAAATCTAACCAAGTTGTGTATTTACGGTCAATTTTATACTATATGTTCACTTGTGTCAATAACACAGTAGATGCCAAAATCTGTTAAAGATAAGAACAAAACATTTTCTTCATGGTTAAACATAAGAAATTCAAGTTTAAAAATACTGCAAGCAGTATAACTTTTAAAATTCTTACAAGTAAGCAAAACTCAACAAATATAGGGCATAGAGATATATTCAAATTTGATTAATTTATAAAATTATTTCTTTTATCAAGCAAGTGTATGATAAAGAAAAATTGTGGATTGATTTTTTCCTAGAAAGAGCAAAGAGAAGCAGAGAGATAAATTGGGAAGGAAAGCACAGGAATATGATTATTCATAATATTATTGTATTGAACATTAGGTTATGTGTAAATCTGTAAATAATGACCCTCAAAAAGTGACATTAGCCAAGAATTGTAATTAATCCAGTTCTGTATAGCTGGGGTATCACCAACAAGAATTTTAAAGAAGACAGGAAATAAGGTCATAAAAGAATCCATATGTTTTCATTTGTGAAGATTCAATAACAGGCAATACTGAGCTATATTATTTGGGAAGGCATACAACAGTAAAAATATATGAATAAAAAAGTATGCAATTCTTGCAAAGTTAAGATAATATTTGCTCTAGGAGGTGGGGAATGAGTTTGTGAAGGGATAAATGGGAGATGTTGGCAGGACATATGTTTTCTTTCTTAACCCTTGGCCTTTGGATGATCTCTTTGTAATTATTTCAGCTGTACATATATGATTATAAATATATATGTACATACATATATGTATATATGTATGTATATATGTGTGCACACACGTATATATTTCAACTTAAAATGAAAAGTACTATTTGTCTTTTTCTTAAAATGTCTGATAAATAAAATGTCTAAATTGTGCTGTTCAAAATTTCTGTATATTAGTTGATCTTTGTTTTCTTGACCTGTTAATAGGAACTTGCTTAGAAATACGCCTACCATGATGAAAGACTGGTCAGTTTCCCCCTGTAGGTCTTTTCATTCTTGCTTTTTCTCTTTTGGGGTTGTGGAACTAGATGCATAACTTTATGCATCTACTGCCCTTCCTGGTGAATCAGATCTTTTGTCATTAGATATACAGCTTCTCTATCCCTAATAAAGTCAGGTTGAGGGTTGTTTTGTTTTGTTTTGTTTTGTTTTTATGGTATATTATCTCACCAGCTATCTTTAGGTTAGTTTTTGCCCACTATGTATTTTAACATCCTTTTCCTTTCAAGCTTCCTGGGAAGAGAAGGTTTGAGGTCCTGTGTTAGTATTCTCAGGCTGTCATAACAAAATACCACTGGCTGACTAGCTGAAACAATAGAAATGTATTTTCTTACTGTCTGGCGGCTAGACGCTCAAGATCAAGGTGCCAGCAAGGTCAATGTCTGGCAACCTCAATTCCTGGCTTCCAGATGATACCTTTCTGCCGTTCTCACTGACCTTTCCTCTGTGTCTGTGTACACAGAGTGAGAGAACTTTGGTGTCTCCCCTCCTTCTTGCAAGGACCCCAGTATTATCAGATCAGGACACCACCCTTTCACCTCATTTAATCTTAATTACCTCCTTTAATCCTCTATCTTCAAATACATTGAGGGTTATGGTTTCATATGAAGCCTTAACATATGCATTTTGGAAAGACACAATTTAGTCCATAATGATTCCCTCTTATAAGCAGCATTAGAAGTTCTTTTATTTTATATGAAATCAAATGACCTCAATTTTAACTGAAGAAGAATAGGGAATTTACATTTATTGTGATTATATATTTTGGCTTCTTTCTGTTTATCATTTTTCTCTTCATCTACATTTAAAATACTTGCATTTTTGGATGAACTGATTGCTTTTTTAATTTGTGCATTATTTTTCCTGTACTGGAATTACTAGTTATGCACTCTGTTTTTATTCTTCGAATAGTTGACTTTGAATCTTTGCTATGCTTATTTGTCATGCAAAAGTCTGAAGTTGAAAATATATCTTTACTACACTGTAAATAGAATAATATCAAATATATATATATACACACACACATACATTTTGTTTAAAATGATAATCACAGAAATCTCTACCATCTGTGGTTAACAAAAGAGGTCATGATTAAAATTAGTAAATTTGAATCCAGATACTAGAACGAGACTACCCCTGCCTGCACTCAAATCCAGGCTTTGGGCTTAAGAACAATGTGAGCTTGGGCAAAATACAAACATGGTCTGTGCCTCAGTTTCTCTATTTGTAAAATGAAGATAATTTGCTGCATATCTCATAGTCTTACATGGGGGACTAAATAATGAATGCATGCAGATTGTTAAAAAAATGGTGCTTGGAACAGAGTTGATTTTTCTTTGTTATAAATCTGCCTTTGCTCCTCCATGAGAGCTTCACTCTCTCTGGAGGATCATCAAAGAATGAATGCTGACTTTTGATCTTTTTAAAAAATGACTTCCTACCTGGACTCTGAACTCTAAGTAGATGCCCTGTTGAGGATACAGAAGGCATAAAGACATACCCTGAGTGAGGGCAAGAGCAGTTCAGGATAGCATTTCTTACTGGAACTGGAAAATGAACCTGGTTATTACCTTTGGAAAGATTGCCATAGTCAGCAAGAGTTTTCATGACTACTTCTTTAATAAAGGAATTCTCAGAGACATTTAATTGTATACAGAACTTGAATATCTAAAATATAATCCTTATATTCTATGGTTCCCAAACTTCTTTAATCATTGGATCCCCTTTTTATGAAATAGTTATTAACAGGAAGGAATACTCCAGTGTTTCTCTGACATGCTTTGAGAAGTGTTTAATCCAGGACATCGATCCAGTAGATATTTACTGTGTACTTAATTTGTGCCAGAGTACAAGTTCTATATACTTGGGATACAGTAGTGAACAAAACAGATGAAAATTACAACTCTAAAGTAGGTTTCATATTTGTAGGGACAATATTGTTTAATTATAGAAGACTTTTAAATACTTGATATCTAATACTATGTATTGAATTCAGTTTTCTGCAGTTTGGCATGAGTGTGAGATTTTTGTTGTTGGTTTTTTGTTTTTGTTTTTGTTTTGGTATGTATGTATGTATGTATGCATGCATATTTTAGGAGAAGAAGTTTTTATTTACCAAGTGCTATCCCCCCCAGAAACCTAAGGCTACATTCCCATGGGCTTTTCATTCCATTTCAGTTTTATTTATTGATTTATTTTCAAGTTATTTTTAAAATTAACATGTAATGTATTATTTGTTTCAGAGGTACAGGTTTGTGAATCGTCAGTGTTACACAATTCACAGCACTCCCCATAACACATACCCTCCCCAGTGTCCATCACCCAGCCACTCTATCCCTCCCCACCCGCTCCAGCAACCCTCAGTTTGCTTCCTGAGATTGAGTCTCTTATGGTTTGTCTCCCTCCCCAGTCCCATCTTGTTTCATTTTTCCCTCCCTTCCCCCCACGTCCACCCTGCCTCTCAAATTCCTCATATCAGAGAGTGAAATTCTTAACTGAAAGGAGAATAATGAATTTTACTTTGAGGATTTTTTTAATACTATCATATACTTCTTAAGAAAAATGGAACAGCATGGGTACCATCATAATTCTGAGTCTGGCATCTAAAATTGCATCCTTTAAATAAATAAAAATAATAAAATTATTTTCATCATTGAATGTATTCCTTGTACCAAATTATAACTCCAGTTAATCCACACTCAGATCTTCCTCTCATATTAATATTTAATATAATTTTAAAGTAAAACTCCAAGTAATGATAAATGACCTAAACTAACAAAATAAAAGGACATCATACCTGTGCCTTTCTGTGTTTCTTCTCCCAGATCCTCTGGTTTTAATTTTTTCCTTTCACATATACATTCAAACATTCTCTATTCATGTGTCCTATAGTATATTCTCTTTTGCAACATTTGATACTCTTGAGAATCATTCCAAGTACTTCAAGCACTTTTTTCATATAGATTTTCTAATGTTTAATGTTAAATAGAGTCACTTTTTAGAGAAAGGTATTTTATGTAGGTGAGGGAAATGACAAAGTGGATCCACAGCCTTAAAAATCTCAGAAAGGTAGCTCTCAAATTGTACAAGTTGCTAACAAGCATAAAAATGAAGGATATGCTAAAAAGTCACTTCCACTCTAAACTTTCATCTGCTCAAAGCCCAGCCCTGTGGGAACACAGGGTGTCTTAAAAGGCAATAATACTTTGATGATTCTGAGAGTTAGGCCGGAAAGGCAAAAAACCTAGGAAAATGCAACAGTACCAGATTCACATGGAAGCTGAATTAGAGACAGCTACATGCATTAGAACCAATGCAGTGTCCTTAGAGTGTAAAGATACAGGTTTATTAATGACACTAGAGACTGTTATTTTCCAGTGTCCAGAAAGAAAGTTAATTTAGAGGCAAGTTCAACAAAGTGATCAACCAATTCCTGACTTACTGCATTTCAAATCTATTTGATCAAGAAAGGATTTTGCACAAGACTCACCAAAGTATGTGTGTGCATGCATATTAAAGCTGGTTAATAATTAATTTAGTCTTATATCAGAATGTCTTCACTTGATTCTATTTAAGGCAGGGAAAGAGGGAGATCTACAAAGAGATGGAACTATCCAAAAGCAGTGATAGTGATTTTTTGGAAGCTTCCTACAATCTCATTTTCCCAGTAAATAGGAAAGAGAATGTACCAGTTCAGGGTTTCTCTAGTGTGGGTAGAGAAAACTTAGATGAAAATTATATTGAGTCACCTTCCTTTAAGTTCTCTGTTGAAGTTATTTATATTCAGTTTCTGTCCTCTATTCAGAATCATCCTTATATTTGAACTGTATTCATCATTGAATTGTGATAACAAAGTTTTCTTTTGGTCTCAGAAATAGCATGGGGTGGGGGTGAGGGTGTGGGAGGCCACGGATGAAAGTATCTCTCCCAGTGCAAAAAAATATCTGCTCTGCAGGAGGAAATCCCACCATGGATTATTCATGGTTTTCTACTTAACATTTCTCTGCATTGTTCTTTTAAAAACCTACATATCCCTAGATAGAGTTATTCATGCAGACTATAAAACCTTAAGTAGATCAATTTATGAGATTTATGTAGGGTAGCACGGGAACATAGAACTAAAGCACATAAGAACAAAAATGACAAAAATGGGGGGGTGGGGGGAATATCAGAAATAAAAATAGAAAAGCAGTAGACTAAGATTTTGTGATTCCTAATTCCCAGTCTCATTGCTATCATTAAACTTGCTGTACAAATCCATAAAAGTCCACATTTTCTTCACCTCTAAAATGAAAGGATAGAACTCTGTAACCCCAAAGATCATTTCAACCAAAAAATGTTATGAAATCAGTGTACTTCCTTATATCTCCTAGTTTTAATTCTGCTCCGGTCTACTTCACTCTAGATGAGTTCAGGATGGATGGTAAGGTGTACACTCAGGTATTGCCGAGAAGACAGAGCCCATCTAAGGAGAAAAGTACAGAAATTGTTCATAGGAGCCCCTCTCCTGACTTCTAAAACTAGATGACTTACATTCTGTTACTTTGTCAAGGAGAAAGGAGTAGAACATTTAGAGTCTACTGATAGGCAGTAAGACATACCCTTCATGCACTTTATGCATTAAGAGTTCCCTAGTGGCCTGAAAAAGTTACTTCAGGGTCTAAAGATGTTTGATACAAGGATATAACTTATGCACAAGAAGAGCTTGACTCATTGCTTTCTGAAAAGTTAATGAGTATATTTATACACAGTGCACAAGTGCAAACCAGTTAATTTTAGCTTTTGTCAGTTTTATTGAAACTATCTTCTCCAGATTATTCCTTACCATCACCAATTAGCAAAAATTTTGCGGGGGAGGGAACAAAGTTTGTTTGTTTGTTTGTTTGTTTTTTAACAACTTGTCCATCTCTCTGAAAAAATATGGTTTCATGTTATTAGGGCAAGTTAAGTTTGAGCAGAGTAATGATTGCTTTTTGTAATGCAAAACCTGAACTAGACAAAGTGAAACAGGTAAGGAAGATTTTATTCAAGGCTCTTATGATAGGGGAGAGAAGCTAGAACTTAGTCTGAGCTTAGTCCTGATTTTGTCTCAGGGTCACGGGATTGAACCCCACAATGAGCTCTGTTCTTTGTACAGAGTCTTCTTGTCCCTCTCTCTCTCTCTCTGCTCCTTCCCCTGCTCCTCTCTCTTTCTCTCTCAAATAAATAAACAAAATCTTTAAATAGTAAAATAAACTGGCAAGAGGTTTTTAAAATGATTTCCATCTCAGAGGGGCAGAAAAAGAATTTGCAACTATTACTTTCCTAAAATAGAAGCTCTAAGAAAAGAGAGATCAGGGTATAGGGTCAGAAGAAGACTGTTGAAGATTAGTCAAGCTGAGGGTCATAGGGAAATATTTCAGTCAAAGTCCAGATTTTTCCCAAAAATATCTTTTTCAAAAATCTGAGAGTTATAATCATCACTAACAACAGAAACAAGCCCGGAGAGTTCAGTAAATGTTAGACACTGTGCTA
>PITA01002287.1:0-25330 GCA_004023965.1 Spilogale gracilis | reverse complement strand
CCTACCTGGGAGGTTCTATTGAATTAACCTTTTAAAAAGTATTATTTATGATGTCACAGACTTTTTTGACTACATGTATATTCAACAAAAACAACAACAACAACAAAAAATGGGCCAGAAGATTAGGGATGTGAGTATGACTGACTTGATTATGGTTTTCAAACTGAGTTCCTGGAACCCTTGGTTTCCATGGAGTAACCAAGACATCACAGAGGAATTTAGATGGAAAAGACCAGCAAAGGAGTTCCAGTGTTCCTTCCTCATGACATAATGGGTTTATTTTCATGTCTTCTATGTGGGGGTGATAAGTTTCTCTGGAAAAAAAAAAATATTTCAGTGATTTAAGGAGCTGAAATGCTGTAGAAAACAAAAAATTTCACGTGAGGAAAAATATGTGTGAAAATAATCTGGTAATAGTTTAATTTTTATTTGTGGAGATGTTCACATTTGTAATTGTGCACCTCTGCTCTACCTCTCTTGCACAATTGCCCCAAAGGCACTTGCCTCAGGATGAAAAACTAAACAGTTTTCCTTCCTAATTCATGTCACGCTGTGATACAATGATGCCCTCTTTGTAGTGGTTTTCTGAGAGGCAAGCTTATGGATAGAAAATGAAAGATATAAGCACAGAGCCTGAAAACTAG
Organism: Spilogale gracilis; assembly: GCA_004023965.1. Lineage (NCBI taxonomy): Eukaryota > Metazoa > Chordata > Mammalia > Carnivora > Mephitidae > Spilogale > Spilogale gracilis. The sequence goes on along the minus strand of PITA01002287.1, from coordinate 24,686 downwards.
CAGAGCTATATCTGCAAGTGGGTCATATCCTCAGCGAATTCCAAGTCTTATTGGTACAATATAGCCACTGGGATCCAGGGAAACCTAAGGGACATAGAAAAGTACAGTAATTTAGGAGGCTACTACCCGGCACTGCCAAAAATTCACAACTGATGTATACCCATAGTCTCTTCATATATGAATTGTGCTGCCAAATAAGCTGAAAATGGTAAAAATGTAGGTTAGTCCAGTGGGAAGCCATGATGATAGGGGTTGGGCCCTTGGGTCCACCTGTGCTTTTCTAGAAATAAAACTTGATTTTCAAAATTCTGGGTGAGGTATAGAGTTATAGGTAAAGGTTTAAAAAAATGGGGTTAGATTGTTTGTAAATTTACTTATTTTACAATGTTTTACTGTAAACAGTAAAACAGGGCAAGCAGATTTTGAATATAGGAAGAATTTAGAGCAGAAAAAAAATAATTTTGATGCATTGAACATCTCTGATGAGAAATTTTATACCTATTCTGACACTCAGAGGGTTCTCTTTTAGGAGAGAAGAGACAAGGCAGTGGCTAGGAAAGAAGTAAACCTACCCTGCAACTTTTCTTTGGCAGACATTTGATCTCTGCCCCCCCCCAAAAAAAAGTCCATCTGGAAGAATGATCTCAGGCCAGTTTTATTTTTACATTCCTTCTTTTCTGTTTTTATGTTTTCTAATATGTTGTTTCTTTCTCAAAAAAAAAAAAAAAAAAAAAAAAAAAAAAAGAGATAAAATGAAGCACTAGCTATTTACCATGGAGCAAAAGAGCAGATTAACCTCCTTTCTTTCTTTCCATCTTCCCTCCCTTTTCTGCAGACTCCTCCACTTTACCTCTCTCTTTTGTGGGAGGTCATATACTTCTCAAGCAAACTCCAGGCTAGAGTTTCTCAACTGTCTTCATTTAAGTACCAAGAAATGTGAAGGAACATGAACCCCAGGAAGTTTTGCATTTTGCAACTTTTGTTGTCAAATAAAATTCAAAGCAGTGACTGATTTCTAAAGCCTCAGAAGTGCAGAAACTTTTCAAACTTATGGGTGGTATACTTATGGGTGGTATCTTCCTTTATGCATCATCACAAACTTTGTGCTGTTGCTAAAAGAGCCCACATCCCTTGATTAGAGAACTTGAAACTGCAGGGCAAACTATTCTTTAACATCTCCGTTTGGCAAAGCCCAGACCCCTATGTTCAGAGGAGGCTTTCAGACAAGTCTTTGGTAAACAGTCTATTTTCCAAGTTGCTGTTTTTGTTTCATGGGTCCTTCTTAATTGGTAGTATTGGTATCCTCCATTTCCTAATGAAGGTTGCCACTTAAGAAAAATCCAAGAAATAATTAACTGGCTGAAATGGAGTTGAGACCTCATTATCTATATGTATTTCAATGGTGGCCAGAATTTAGCTTCTGTATTCATTTGCAGCAATGCCTTTAAAGGACCTCAAGATGTTTTTCATTTTGGAGTGATCATAAATGAAGGACATAGTCTCTTCTCCCTCTGCTTGTCTGAAGCATGGAAGAGACGGCATTTTATGTGAGGAAGTAAAGTTTTATCTATTTAGAAAGTAGGATCTTCTCCAACATGAAGGGTCACTAAAGGAAAAGTCACCCTTCATGTGGTTTTGGAGGATGGATCATGTGGTTTCAGCTCTCATTTACTGTCGCTATGACTGAAACAACTAAAGGAGCCTTTATTTGTACCTAAAAAAGTGCTATGTGTTGTTTGGTGTTGTCCAAGAGGTGCCTTTGCTATTCCACATTGTCTTCACTGTTTAGGCATCAGTCTGTGGCACAAGTAATTTCATGCTCAGGCTGCATTTGTGACATGAGAGTTAGAACAAGGAGATGGAGTTCTAATTCTTCAGTTTCTAAAAAGAAAGTCTCAGCTAGAGTTTGTTGCTATTTTAGTTCCCTCAACGATTTCTTCATTGTTCCCTTACTTCTTATATAAGTTTATATTACCCAAGCTTAAGGTTATGAGAATATCCGACACAAAAAGGAACATGGAAGAAGTAGATATTAAATTAGTAATATTTCTTGTTCTATCTTAAATCATCTCTTGTATATTCCTAACCCCACCAGACCATTACCAAAATCTGCAAATTTTAATATTGTAAGGAAAAATACAAATGAAAACTAAGAGGCTAAATCTCCTTTTTGAAAACAAGGGAAGAGATTTCCTTCCTTTCCCTATTCTTAGAACATTTGCTTTAGGAAGCAGTCTCCTCTCTTTTAAATATATAAATTCTTTTGAAAACTAGATACACCTTTTGTTAGTCTTGTGACCTAAGAATGTCTTTCCCAAGGACCTGCAAGCCATCTCTTTGAAATATAAATACCAAGGGAGATAGTAGCCCCATTTCCCAGTTTCTGTGGAGGCTAGGAGCCTAATTCTGGCAAACACCTTGGTCTGGTTTACAAAACTACTCCCTGCCGTAAAGATATGAAAAGTTTGTTTTTCTTCTTGATAAAGCCAAGTAGTCAACACAGATAGTCATTTCAATGGCCAGGTGAATTTAGAATACACTATACATGACAAATGGTGCTATCAGCTTCATTTACTAGACTAGTTACTGTTTATCTTGAAAATATCTCTATAATAGGTTGTTTCTGCTTGGCTGTATTAGAAGAGATGTCTTTCTGTCTTTGCAATGTTTCAGCTCATTTCTTATGACATATGTCACATTCTGATTTAATATTTATTCAACACTAATACTGTCTTCTTTTTCTGTTACCTTTATGGTGACTTTTTCTAGATAGGTTGAAGATTTTATTTTAAATTCTATTTCATCAGCAATGTCAACCCATAATTTTTATGTATGGAGACAACTAAAGACTCAATCAGCTTCCCATTGACTAGAGAAGCTGGCAGATAGGTGGAATCTACCAACATTCTTACCTCTCAGGACGTTTTCTCACATTCATTTTTTTCCTAACAGATTTAGGCCAAAATGTGTCTTTTTATGCATATATGGAAGTACATCAAATTATATGTAGACATTTTCATAGTCAACTGAAGTTGGGATAGTAATTATCTTCTCTGACACACTGACATTTAAATCCTAACTGAAACATAAATACAACACTAGGGGTAAACACCATTCTTTTAATCACTACTAATTAACTCTGCTCTGTCATTTTCTGCAAAAGATGAATTACTGAAAGTACATCCCAAATTCCAATTAATTTTGTGAGTAATTGTTGTTGTAACTCTGGATAAATTATAGTTCTGCACCATAAATAATGATGACTTACAAAATTAAAAGACATTATTGAAAGTGGAGAGTTTAAAAAAATAGGCAGAAATTAGAAATTATGAAATATTTTATCACTATCCTAGTACATAGCTACTTTATTTACCTAAATTGTTAGGGAGTTAATCATAATTAACATTAATTGGGTAGCATGCTATATAGCCTTACATTGCTTTTTAAAATATTTTCAGTATATTTGTAATATTAGTGATACTTTTAAAAATTCATTGTTATTTTTTTCAATGTTATCACTTGAGGAATATATATATTTGTCCAAAAAGATGCTGCCTTCAGGTGGAAGAGTTTTAGCATTCCATAGAACCCACCACAGATCTTCTTCTGGTATTATTTTTTAACTGATGGTGCTCTGAAACCAAATGCTTATTTGTTGAAACCAAATGCTTATTTGTTGATAGTCTGTGGGAAACACAAAATCAGTAAGGACCACATCAGGCCTATCAGGGGAAACAAGATATAGAATATCACTTTTCATTTAAAACTCTTTCAAGGCTTACTAAATAATCATGTGATCCTTTGAAACTGGTAATTTCAATTGAAGACACATAGTAACCATGAGTTAGGTTCCCCAGAGTTAAGTTGCAGATCGTTTTTCCTCCCCACTGGTATAGGGTGAATAAATGAATAACAGGAAAAATTTCAAGATCTGGAAAAAAAAAAGAGGAATTTAGGTCTTTATATTCAGACATTTGGAAAACAAAATCATATTCGAGAATCACAGTTCTAGGTCCAGCATATAAGGAGCTTGCAAGAAGTCATTCTATTCTAACAGTAAAAAAATAATGTAAGCAAATAGGAAGAGAATCAGCAACTTGTCTTAGAGCTGTAAGAAAAGGGATAGGTCAAACCACATCTTACAAAATGGGAAAGAAAAACAGGCAGATTCAGGAAATCACAACTTGATGGAGCAGAATCCCACAAGCAGAAACCTCTATGGGAATGAGTACCAGGGCAGGAAAATCTAAATCGTATCCTGTCAAATTATCCTTCAGAAGTAATGGGAAATAAAAGCTTTCTCAGAAAAACAAAACTTGAGATAATTTGTCCTCCGGATATGTCTGTCTTGTAAGAAATATTAAGAATTTTAATATTTTAGTTAAACTTGGCTTATAAAAAGTACTAAAAGTTTTTCTGAGAGAAGGAAATGAAATAAGTCAGAAACTCAGATATACTTAAAGAAAAACCATTAGAGAAGTTGTAAGCAAAATTAAGAACTTTCATTTTTCCTATTGTTAATTAATTTAACAGATAATTAGTTTACTTAAGATAATAATAGTGACAATTTGATGATTATCATTTATATATAAATGAAATGAATTACACCAATGATACAAAGGGTGACAGGGAGGAATTAGGAATACTTTGTTTTATGAGCTACATGTACTACTTGTGAAGTAACATAATAGTACTTGAATTTAGACTGAAACTAGTTATAAATGTATATTGCACATTCTCAGACAACTACAAATAATTTTTAAGTATAATTTATATGCCAAGAAAAAAATAAATCATATAAAATACTCAGAATGACAGTAGGCATAAAAAATGGAAAATAAAAAATAAGAAAAAAGGACAATGAACAGAAAAAAGTGATAAATATTATAAAGATAAATCCAATTATATCAGTAATTATCTTAAACATCAATGTCATCAATGACACCATTAAAAGTTAGAGGCTTTGAGGGCACCTGGGTGGCTCAGTGGGTTAACGCTTCTGCCTTCAGCTTAGGTCATGATCTTAGGGTCCTTGGATCAAGGCCCGCATTGGGCTCTCTGCTCGGCAGGGAGCCTGCTTCCTCCTCTCTCTCTGCCTGCCTCTCTACTTACTTGTGATCTCTCTCTGTCAAATAAATAAAACTAAAAAAAAAAGTTAGAGGCTTTCAGGAAATCCAAAAACAAGTCCAACTTTATGTTGTCTACAAGAAATCCACTTTAAAAACACATGCGGATGAAAAATAAAAAGAAAGGAGCAGTAGACAAATCAGTTGCAGATAAAGCAGACATTAGAGCAAGAAAAACTATGAGGAATAAAGAGGGATATCAAATAATGATAAAGGGGTCAATTAAGAAGACAGCAATCTTTAATGTGTATGAGCCTCATAATAGAACATTAAAATATTTGACACAACTAGTAGAACTGCAAGGGGAAATGGGTAAGACCACTATTAAAGATGGAGACTTCAAGACCCCTCTATCAGAAATAGCCAGCTTCAGCAGGCAGAAAATTTGTCAGGGTATAGTTGAACTCAACAACACCATCAACTAACTGAATAAAACTGACATGTAATGACTGCTTCACCCAAGAATAGCAGAATATACATTCTTCTCAATGTTGCAGAGAATAGCCACAAAGAGAAATCACTTTCTGGTCCATAAAACATACCTTAACACAGTTAAAAGAATAGAAATCATACAATGTATCTTAGACTAAAAGGGAATTAAACTAGAAATCAATGTAGAAAGATAGCTAGGAAACCTTCCAATACTTAGAAATTAGATAACACATAGGTCAAAGAAAAAATCTCAAGGAAATTAAAAACTATGTTCAATTAATTAAAGTGAAAATATAATAATGAAATTTTCAGAGTGCAGTGAAAGCAGTGTTTAGAGGAAAATTTATAGTACTGAATGCTTATCAGAAAAGAAAGATTTAAATCAATCAGCTTCTACCTAAAGAAACTAAAAAAAGTGATAACAAATTAATCCAAAGTAAGTAGAAGAAATAATAAAATCAGTACAGAAATCAATGAAATTGAAAGCAAATCAATTGAGAAATTTAAAAAAAAACTAGTTATTTGAAAAGATCGATAAAATTGATAAGCCTGTGTCAGGATAATTAGGAAAAAGAAGAGACAATAATACAATAATATCAGAAATTAAAGAGGGGACATCACTACAGGTTCCACAGATATTATAAGGATAATAAAAAATACTATAAACAACTCTATACCAACAAATGTGTTAACCTAGATGAAATGGATCAATTTCTTGAAAGACTTAATCTTCCATAAGTCACATAAGAAGAAACAGATAATTTGAATAGGTTTATATCTATTAAATAAATTGAATAGCTGATTAACAACATTTCAAGGCAGAAAGCACTAATCCCAGATGGGGACCCTGATGAGTTCTACAAAATATCAGAAGATGGGTGCAGAGAGAATACTTCCTAACTCATTCCACAAGGTCAGCATCACTCCCATGCCAAAACCAGGCAAAAATATTGCAAGAAAAGAAAATGACAGACCAATATAGCTCATGACACAAATGTAAAAACCCTCAACAAAATGTGAGCAAACTGAGTCTCACAATATATAATAAAGAATTATATACCCCAACCAAATGAAATTTAGTCCAGGTGAGCAAAGTTTGCTAAATCTGAATGTTGGTTAAAGTAATCCATCACATTAACAGACTAAAGAAGCAAAATCACATGATCAGATCAAGAGATTAGAAAAGGTATTTGACAAATTTTAACACCTATTCATGATTAAAAACTCAGTAAAGTAGGAATGGAGGAGAACTTACTAAACTTGGTAAAGAATATCTACAAAAAACTTACAGCTAATATCATAAGGAATGATGACAAACCAGAGTTTTCTCATTAAGATCAGGTACAAGGCAAGAATATTCCCTCCCACTCTTCTTTATTACCATTATATTGGAGGTCATAACTAGTGCAATAAGACAGGAAGTGCAAATAACAGATATTTGGATTGTGAAGGGAAAAATAAATCTTTGCAGGTGACAGATTCATCTATATAGAAAGTCTGTAAGAAAAGAAAGAACAAGAAAAAGATATCTGGAGCTAATAAGTGATTATAGGAAGGCCACAGAATACAAAGTTAATATACATAAAACCACTAAATTTAACACCCCCCAAAATGAAATACTTGGGTATGAATGTAACAAAATATGTTCCACAAACTTTAATAGATGAAATTAAGGAAAACTTAAACGGAGAGTTATTCCATGTGCATGAATTGGAATACTCAATGTTGACAGGACGTATTTTCTTCCCAAACTAATCTATAAATTCAACACAATCTCAACCAAAACTCCAATAGCTGAATCTGTTGTTATTGACAAACTAATTCTAAAGTTTCTATGCAGAGCAAAAGACCCAGAATAGCCAGTACAATAGCAAAGACAAACAAAGAGGACTGACATTGCCAACTTCAAGATTTCCTATAAAGTCACAGAGATCAAAACAGTGTGGTAATGGTGAAAGAACAAATAAAGGAACAGAAAAAATAGCCCAGAAATAGATCTACACAAATAAAGTCAACTGATTTTTGACAAAGAAGCAAAGACAATACAGTAAAGCAAAGATAGTCCTTTCAACAAATGGTGATGGAACTGCCAGATATTCACATGCAAACAAACAAACAAAGAATATCTAGACACAGATCTTGCACCCTTCACAAAACTTAGCTGAAAATGGATTATAGGTCTCAATATGAAATGTAAAACTATAAAACTTCTAGAAGTTAACATAGGAAAAACCCCAAACGACCTTCAGTATGGGTATGACTTTCTAGATACAACATCAAAGCACGATCTTTATAAGAAATAGCTGCTCAGCTAGGCTTCATTTAAAAACCTCCGCTCTGAGAAAATAGAGGTAAGCATGATGTCTGTCAGTGGGTGAATAGATGAATAGACTGTGGTGTATCTAGACAAGGGAGTATTGTTCAACAAAAGGGAGAGATGGGCTATCAAGTTGTGGAGGTACCTCAGGTGCACAATGCCAGGCTGAGCGGGCTGCATGTTCTGTGATTTCAACTGTGTGACAATCAGAAGAGAAGGCTATGAGGATGGTGAGGAGTAGTTGCCAGGGCTTGCAGGGAAGGGATGAATAGGTTAAGGAGAGATTTGGGGGCAGTGAAGCTCTTCTGTATGATTATTTAGGGGTGGATGCATGTCATTATACATTTGCTGAGACACATACAATGTGTAGTATTGGAAGTGAACCATGGTGTAAGCTGTGGACTTTAGGTGGTGATGATGTGTCAGTGTCAGTTAAGCAATCATAAGAAATGTTGGTCTCTACTCTTGGCATTTGAAGGTAGGGCAAGCTGCACATGTGTGGGTATAGAGAGTGTATGGGAAAACTCTGTGCCTTCTCCATTTTGCTATCAAACTAGAACTCTTAAAAATAGTCTATTTAGGGCACTTGGGTGGCTCAGTCATTAAGCGTCAACTTTCGGCTCAGCCCCGCATCAGGCTCCCTGCGCAGTGAGAAGACTGCTTCTCCCTCTCTCACTCCCCTTGCTTGTGTTCCCTCTCTTTGTGTGTGTAAATAAAAAATAATCTATTTAATATTAAAAATCATATATATGGCTTTCTAAAAGTTCACCTTTCTTCAGAATAAAAGAAACAATGCCTTATCCAAAGAGTACATATTGCTCTCTATATATTTATATTACATTTATTTATATATATATAATTTTTCTTTGCTTAATATCACTAAAGCAGTATTTGCAAATAATTAACTGGAAAAATAAATAAGTGCAACATTGTGTGCCTTATTAATTAGTATTATATTTTAGAGGAAATAAAATTCATAAGCATTAGCTTCTAATAGTAAGACTTTTTATAGAACCTTTAAAGTTAGATCCTATATTTATTGCCAGTATGCACAAATTACTCTAAACAGATAGAGGCTTTCTGAAATGTTTGAACAGAAGTTGCTTCAAGGATTTGATTTTCAGTCATGCTGCAGGATAAAATCTCTGACTTTTAAAATGGAATATTAGAAGTCTTTGATCCTCAGAGAATAGAATTTAATCAGATTGAAGTAAGATAACTATGATGGACAGTTATTTATTTAAGAGCAATATGACTTTTCAGTTTTGATAAGCAGAGTTCCCTCTTTTAATATTGAAGTTGACAACTGAAGTGAACTTACTTTTAAGTTCAGAAGGTAAGAATGCATTTTTATAGAACCCTAGCACAGTTTTTATGTTTCATACTAGAAAAAAAAAGTAGCTGGACTACTTGAATACCAATAAGACCCTATCACAGTGTTGTTTTGGGGGGATTTTAAAACCACCCATTGAGCACCCTGAGGCCCACCAATAAATTTTATCCTTCCTTATGCATCTCAGTGGCCCACACAACACCTGGCTCACAGGATGTAGTCAACAAATAATTGTTAACAGAAAACAGGGCAAAAAACAAGCAAAAATACAGAGGAACTGAAGGACATGTCATTTCATAGGAATATACTTTTGTCACTACAGGTAATAAGCCACAATGGGGATTTAAAAAAAAATTCTGAAAGCTAATACAAATATCAGATATATCACCCAAATTCTTCGTCAGAAATTTAAGTTTACTTTCTAGAGGTATGCTATATCATTATCAATTCCTTTTTTCTTCTTTAAGTGTGTAGGTCAGCTGTTCCCTTAGGAACTTCCTTCATCTAGAAAGGAATTCCTTTATCCTCTCTTCATACTAGAGTCTATTTCTTAGATCCATGTGTTAGTATTCCCTAGTTTATTCCTTGATATGATGGAAGACATAGTCCAATGGCTTCCTTAGAATGGATTCATAAGAAATATTTGAAAATTTGAATACATAAAAATACCTTTATTTTCTCTTGTGTTAATAAGGTATCACTGTAGGGATACCAGTTACAAACAACTCCCAAGTTTGGTGATTTAGAGCCACAAACATTTATTTCTTATTCAAGACTGTGGAGATTGACCATGGTTCTGTTGAACTTTACTGAGTTGGCTGGCATTGGTTAACTCCTACCTATAGGTAGAATTTGGGTTTGACCCATATGCCTCTCATTCTAAAAGAAATAGCTAAATTTTCCTAGAAGATGGCTAAAAGCAAAACAAAATGCCATATATTCCCATGACTTTTGTAACCTCGACTCAGTCCGTAGTGATCTCTGCCCACTGAGTCTGAAATCATTGAAGGTGAGGATGAGTATACTGCCTACTTTCATGGGAGGCCTTCAAAATCCCTTTGGACAGAGCAAAGATAATGTGGTTATATAAGATAAGTAAACAGTTGAACCAATGATCCAATTTCTGCATCTTTAGACTTACTTGCATTTTTGTGGAAAATAACATTTAATTATCAAATAAATTTCCTCAAAATCATTAAGATTAAGTCATTGATTTCCAGTAGTATTGGTTATATTTTATTTTTGCTGAGGAGGTCAATGCTATTATGATTTGGAAGTTTTTATCATCTTCTCTTGATTCTCAGCACTCAGAAATTCTTGTTAACCTGCCTCCCCATTTTTAGATTTCGAAGTTTGCTTCTACTCCTTATCATGCTTCCATTTTCCTTTCTTTTTATGATTTTATTTATGTATTTGAGAGGGAGAAGGAGATAGCAAGAAAGAGCAGTGGTGAGAGGGAAAAGCAGGCTCTCTGAGCAGGGACCCAGACAGATGTGGGGCTCAATCCCATGGTCCTGGGATCATGACCTGAGTCAAAGGAAGATGCTTAACTGACTGACTCATCCAGGTGTCCCATGCTTCCATTTTTCTAACTTCTTTATGTGTTTCCTATTAGCTATAGTCTCCTTTTTTAATATTGGAATCTTTCCTCCATTTCTTAGTTTCCTTGAAACTTCATTCATAGTTAAGAGTAACGTATTTAAAAAGTGAATAAAGGAATTGATTCCATTTCTACCACTGCAAAACAGAGATGCAGGACTCAGGCTTTCTAGATAATTTTTCACAAAATATTGGTATAAGACTAAATCACATTTGCATAAACATTAAAAATGATGAAATTAAAGAATAACATCAGAGATTGTGGGCTGAAAATTGTGCAAATGTGGAGGCAGTCCTTTGTTAAAGAACTAAGCTTTTCAGAAATGTCGAGTCAGTTAAAATGATTTTCAGTTTAACGTAAGAGAATGCAAATCCTGTATGCAAATAAACAAATAAACAAACAAGCAAATAAAAATTCTGATGTAGTATTTAAAAAGTGTGATATTTTTTATGGCAAAAGAAAAAGCAATTGTGGAATACCCTGCCATTACTGCAAGTAAGAAGCCTGGTCATGGAACACCAAATTTAGTTTTCACTAAGGAAATTTAACATAAAATTTTCAGGTGTCTTATTACTCTCCAAACTAGATTTTGTTTACTAATAGTTTATAAGAAAAGACTGATGAGATGGTGTTATCCATACTGTTAAGTCAGTTATTTGGTTTCAAACAAATACATGTATTTGTTGCCTCAGAGACATGAAATTCATTTCATTGAATTTGAAAATGATGGACAGTCAGGAGCTACCTCAAAAGATTTTTGGTGATTTAGAATCATATAATTACATGCTTTTTAAAAATGAAGATCACTGGGGTGCCTGGGTGGCTCAGTTGTTGAGCATCTGCCTTCAGTTCAGGTCATGATCCCAGAGTCCTGGGATGAAGCCCTGCATTGGGCTCCCTGCTCAGCCCTCTCTCGCTCCCCCTGCTTGTGTTTCTTCTCTCGCTGTGTTTCTGTCAAATAAATAAGTAAGATCTTTAAAATAAAGCAAAATAAAATAAAATGAAGATCACTGATGCCAAAAAGTAACATTTTATAATAGTCTTATATATTGACCTGGGGGTTTTGATAAAATCTAGTCAAGATATTTTGTTAATATATTGAAGAATAGGTAAAAGTAAATATCTTACTTTAACTTTACTGTGCTCTGAAAATAAAAGACTTAATCTTGTACAATGAAAATGTTACTTCTATTTTACAAGGAAAAAATAAAATTTCAATGGATTTCTCTTCATTTTTTTATTGTGATATGTTAGTTACCATAAAATACATCATTAATTTTTTTTATGCACTACACTCAGTGCTCCATATGTGTCCTCCTTAATACCCACCACTAGGCTCACCCATCCCCCCACTCCCCTCCACTCTAAAACCCTTAGTGAACAAACTCAGAATTTGGTAACTCTGAGTCCACAGTCTCTTATGGTTTGCGTCTCCCTCTGATTCCCCCCCCCCTCCTTTAATTTTCCTTTCCTTCTCCTAATGTCCTCCATGTTATTTCTTATGTTCCACAAGTAAATGAAACCTTTTGATAGTTGACTTTCTCTACTTGACTTATTTCACTCAGCACAATCTCCTACAGTCCCATCCATGTTGATATAAAAGTTGGGTATGCATCCTTTCTGATGGCTGAGTAATATTCCATTGTATACATGGGCCACATCTTCTTTATCCATTTGTCTGTTGAACGGCATCCTGGCTCTTTCCACAGTTTGACTATTGTGGACATTGCTGCTATGAACATTGGGATACATACGGTCCTTCTTTTCGCTTCATCTTTATCTTCGGGGTAAATAATCAGTAGTGCAATTGCTGGGTCATAGGGTAGCTCTATTTTTAATTCTTTAAGGAATCTCCACAGTTTTCCAAAGTGGCTGCACCAACTTGTATTCCCACCAACAGTGTAAGAGGGTTCCCCTTTCTCCACATCCTCTCCAGTATTTGTTGTTTCCTACCTTGTTAATCTTTGCCATTCTAACTGGTGTAAGGTGGTATATCTCAATGTGGTTTTGATTTGAATTTCTCTGATGGTTAATGATGATGAACATTTTTTCTTGTGTCTGCTAGCCATTTGAATATCTTCATTGGAGAAGTATCTGTTCATGTCTTCTGCCCATTTTTGGACATGATTATCTGTTTTTGGGGGTGTTGAGTTTGAGAAGTTCTTTATGGATCTTGGATATCAGCCCTTTGTCTGTAGTGTCATTTGCAAATATCTTCTCCCATTCCGTGGGTTGTCTCTTTGTTTTGTTGGTCGTTTCCTTTGCTGTGCAGAAGCTTTTTATCTTGATTAAGTCTCAAAAGTTCATTTTCACTTTTGTTTCCTTTGCCTTTGGAGATGTGTCTTGAAAGAAGTTGCTGTGGCTGATGTTGAAGAGGTTATAGCCTATGTTCTCCTCTGGGATTTTGATGGATTCCTGACTCACATTGAGGTTTTTCATCCATTTTGAGTTTATGTTTGTGCATGGTGTCAGAGAATGGTTACATATCATTCTTCCATACATAACTGTCCAATTTTCCCAGCACCATTTATTGAAGAGACTGTCCTGTTTTCCACTGGATACTTTTTCCTGCTTGGCTGAAGATTATTTGACCATAGATTTGAGGGTCCATTTCCAGGCTCTGTACTCTAGACCAGTGGATTTCTCCTCATGATTATGACTACTGGCTTATAGCTAGCAGTATTCTTATCAAGAAAAAATAGCTGGGATAAAATATAAGACACATATTTTTGAAGACAAGGAAAAGCTACTATGATAATAAGAATTTGATGAAGGGTAGAAAACAAGGAAGAAAAATAAGGAATAGCACGAGGATCATAGGGGAAGGGAGAGAAAATTGTATGTGAAGAAATTGGAGAGGGAGACAAAAATAGCAGAGACTCTGGATTCCAGGAACCAAACTGAGGGTTATATAAGGGATGGAGTGATATGGTGGAATAACTGGGTGATGGATATTAAGGAGGGCATGTATGTTATGAGCACTGGGTATTATATGCAACTAATGAATTATTGAATGCTACATCAAACCAATGATGTACTATATCCTGGCTAATTAACATAATACAAAAAAAAAAAGAAAAAGAAATCCCAAAGAGGCAAATTCAACAGATGGCAAAAAGTCTGATAAGCTGGTGAGAGTTTTCAATAATCTCATGGGGCTCCAGGAACAAACTTAAATTTCAGAGCCTTCTAAGGAGAAGAAAATTTGATAAAAAGTTTATTTGGTAAAATGAAAGGTTATAATTTAGAAGCAAAGATAAACTTATCCTCCTGAAGGTTAAAAACTAACTATAATCAATTTAATCCCAGAAGTGATGACGATATTTTAGACATATTCTAAGTATTCCTAGAAGCAAAAATAAATTCTCTCTGGTGCAAAATAGCAATAGCCACAACCTCAAATTATCTATAGAGTATTTCATACCTGATATGGAAAAGAAAATAAACATACCAGGAGACCTAATTAGAAGACTAAAATTAAAATGAACAAATAATGAAATTAAAGGCTGACATATTAAAGGAATATAACACAAATTTTAATATAATTTTGACCAATATGTTTAGTATATACAGAATATAAAAACCAGTTAGTATGTATAATTGGAATATTTTATAGTTAAATGGATAATAGAGATAGATAAGTAGACAGATATATCTATACACATCATGAAAATCTACATAAATAATTGATGAAATAAAGATATCAATAGGTTAGTTTCACATGTTAGACATAGCTGAAGAGAAGCTCAGTAAGCCAGAAGAAAATATGTACTGAAAAATAAAAAAAAAAGAGATGGAAAATCCTAGCTTGTGTGTAACTGGACTCAGAAAAATAGAGAGATGAAAGCACAGAGGCAATTATAAAAAGATAAAAGCCAAGAATTTTCCAGAATTGATTTAAAATACCATGACAAAGTTTCAAGAAACTCAAGCAATATAAGTCAAAGAAAGCCACACATGATACTAAAACTGCTAAATATCAAAGACAAAGAGAAATTTTAAAGCAGCCAAAAGGAAAAAACAGATTACCTTCCCAGGATAACAATAAGATAAATAGCTGGCTTCTTAAATGATGAAAGACAGGAGATAATAGAATATCTTCAGAGTGTTTTCTACATATTATTTCTACATTTAATGAAAATATTTTTCAAAAATGGAAGCAGAATAAACACGTTTTCAGAAAAGCAACGTCGTTTCACCCAGCAGACCAACATGAGAGAAAATTCTAAGTTTTTTCCTGACTTTTGACCACATAAGTAACAACAGCAGTGTCTTATAGGGTTTAAAATATATGTAAACATAAAATGAATAAACTAAAGCACAAAATGGAGGAGGTAAATGGAGTTAAAGCACAAAATGGAGGAGGTAAATGGAGTTAAAGTCTTATAGGGTTTAAAATATATGTAAACATAAAATGAATAAACTAAAGCACAAAATGGAGGAGGTAAATGGAGTTAAAGTGTTTTAAAGTCTATGCAAATTCTAGAAAATGGTAAAAGTAGTTGCTTCTAATATACAATAGGATTTTTTTTTAAAAAAAGATTTTATTTATTTGACAGAGAGAAACACAGCTAGAGAGGGAACACAAGCAGGGGGACTGAGAGGGAGAAGCAGGCTTCCTGCCGAACAGGGAGCCCAATGTGGGGCACGATCCCAGGTCTCCAGGATCATGACCTGAGCCGAAGGCAATTGCTTAACCAACTGAGCCACCCAGGCGCCCCACTATAGGATTTAAAATATCTGTGATATATCTAATGTAATACCACACTAAAAGCTCTTACTGAAAGCAAATATTATTTGGTTGATTAAGACATGATACTAAGGATACTAAGGATAAGTTACCCACCTCTTACGTATTTTAGGAATCCTGAAAGACTATTTTAGTCACCTAGACTGTTATAACAGAATACAACTCACTGGGTAGTGTAAACAACAGCATATTATTTTCTCATCGTTCTGGAGGCTGGAAATCTGAGATTTAGATGCCACCATGGTTGGGTTCCAGTGAGGATTCTCCTCGTGGCTCCCACACAACTGGATCCTCACATGACAGAGAGATCAAGTTCTCTGTGCCTCTTATAATAAAAGCACCAACCTCATGACCTCATCTGAACCTAATTATATCCCAAGGACCCCAGGTCCTAATACCAACATATTGTGGCTTAGGGTTTTAGTATATCAACTGGGGGAGGGGAGTGTTATTCAGTCCATAGCAGATTGCAAGGAAAGTGATGGAAAATTTATCAATATATGCCCCCAAATAGAGCTTATATAACTATCCTAATAATAGATAAACAGACTTTAAAAATAATATCTTATAATGGAGGATGTCATTCTACCAGGAAGATATAATTATTATAATTTGGAATGTAAATACACAATAACTTCAAAATGTATAAAGTATAAAATAATGGAAATAAAAGTAGATACATTCACAATCAGAGATAAAGTAGTAATACTGAAGAAGTCATTTTTATGAGACCAGAATGATCTAAGTGATAACATTACAAAAAGGTTGTAACTTTTTACAAGGTAATTTCTTTCATAAGCATAAAACTTCTAAAAATTATATTAGCTAGATCTACTATTTATAAAAATTGCATATATTATAACCAAGTATATTGTTTACTGGAATGTAAGAATAGTATGTCACTTAGAAAATCAATCAATGTAATTCCTCATAGTAGCAGAATAAAGGAAGACATCTTATAATTAGCTCAAATAGATGTAGAGAAAGGTAAGAGATAAAATTTATCCATCATTCATGAAAAAAATCTCAAAAAGTTAGAAACTAAAGCAAATGTACTCAATCTGATTTTAAAAAAATCCCTTCTACACTAAACCTTTACAAAATATTATACCTAATGACCAAATGCAAAAAACTTTTTTGCCCCTTAAGATCAAGAAAAGAGAAGAAAGTCTACTTTAACTCTTATTATAAATATTGCACTATAGTAGGAAGAAAATAATGATAAAAGAGTCAAATGGAAAAGTAATGTGTCATTAT
Source organism: Spilogale gracilis (assembly GCA_004023965.1). NCBI lineage: Eukaryota > Metazoa > Chordata > Mammalia > Carnivora > Mephitidae > Spilogale > Spilogale gracilis. Next base: position 7,871 of record PITA01002287.1, on the reverse strand, counting down.
TTGCAGATAATATTGTTATGTTTGTAGAAGACATAAAAGGATCTACATATTATATTATAATGAATAAGTACATTTAGCAATGATTTATATGTGTGTGTGCATATGTATATATCAACAATAATTTAAAAACAAACATTTTAAATTCCATTTACAACAACAAAACAATCATAAAATACTTTGGAATTAATTTAATGATAGATGTGCAAGACTCCTTCATAGAAAAATATAAGATGTTATGGAGATAAATTATAAAAGATCTAAATCTTTTTTTTTTTTCCTATGAGAGAGAGGAGGAAACAGCTTTCCAATTCATAGATTGGAAAGATTCAACATTGAAAAATTGGGACTGCTCCCAAAATTTATTGTAAATTTATTGCAGTACTAATCAAGTTCCAGTTTATTTTGTGAACAAGCCTATTTTGAGATTTTAATACAATGAAAGTGCCCAGGTGGTGCCTGGGTGGCTCAGTTGGTTAAGCAACTGCCTTTTGCTCAGGTCATGATCCCAGAGATCCGGGATCGAGTCCCTGCTTGGCGGGAAGCCTGCTTCTCCCTCTCTCACTCCCCCTGCTTATGTTCCCTCTCTGGCTGTGTTTCTCTCTGTCAAATAAAGAAAATCTTAAAAAAAAAAGAAAGTACCCAAATAATCTTGAGTAAGAAGAACATACATATATGTCAGAAGGTATTTGGTATCTGCCGTAGCATTCTTAGTAATGCTGACACTGATCAGAAGTTTCAGGTGGTGAGATCCTAACCTTTCATCCTAAAATTCCCTATTCATATATATATATATATATATATATATATATATATATATATATATATATATATATTCATATATATGGCACATAGGACCTCCTTCCTATTGAGTATTCTTGCCAAAAAAATTTTTAATCAAACCTTTAGAACTAATTTGAAGATTACAATATAAACAGGAAAAAGAGGAACACAACAAAGAAGCACTAGGAGGTGAATACATCCAGACTATGGGACATTCTGTAGGTCACTTGGCTTTGTTTCTTCAACAAAAATATGATTTAGAAAAGTCAAGTTGTGAGCACTAACTACTTAGAGTAAAGGAGAATAAAGAGACACCATTTTCTGATACAAAGGATTGCTCTTGTTTGGATCTTGATTCACACAATAGATGATAAAATTTTTTAGATCCTGAGGAAATCTGAATATTTAGGTGCTGAATTACACCAGTTATTATAGGTGTTGCTAGTATTTTTGTTGTGATAATAGCATCTTGGTTATATATAAAATGTTCGTATTTTTAGAGATGACATAATATCTGGAATTTAAAACAATTCAGTAAAAGAAAAACATAATATTGGCAAATGAATGGCAGGCAAATTGAGACTAGTCATGTTTTTCAATCTCCTTTTGTATGTTTGAAATGTTTCATAATTAAACTTTATTGCAATTAAGCAAAATAATATCTTGAATAATGTAAGGCTCAAACATAACTAGAAGTAAATCTGAGAAGTTGTAATACTTATATAATGACAATGATAGCGTTTTTAAATTTTTTTAATTTTAATTTTATTTTAATTCTAGTGAGTTAACATACAGGGTTTTATTAGTTTCAGGTGCACACTACAGTGGTTCAACAATTTTATACATACACAGTAGTTGTCATGATAAGTGTACTCTTAATCCCCTTCACCTGTCTCATCCAACCCCCCACCCACCACCCTTATGGTAATTATCAGTTTGCTCTCTTATATAGTTAAGAGTCTGTTTTTCTGGTTTGTCTCTTTGTCATTTGTTTTGTTTCTTAAATTTCACATATAAGTGAAATCATATGATATTTTTCTTTCTGTGGCTTAACATTATACTCTGTAGATTTATATATGTTGTTGCAAATCACAAATCTTGCTCTCTTCATGGCTGAGTAATATTCCATTGTAGAGAATATACCACATCTTCTTCGTTCATCTGTTGATGGGCACTTGGGCTGTTTTCATGTTTTGGCTATTGTACATAACACTGCAATAAACATAGGGGTGCAAATATCCCTTCAAATTAATGTTTTCATATCCCTCGTGTAAATATCCAATAGTTCGATTGTGGGATCATAAGGTAGTTCTATTTTTAATTTTTTGAGGAACCTCCATACTGTCTTCCCCAGTGGCTGCCCCAGTTTGTATACCCACTAACAGTACATGAGAGCTCCTTTTTCTCCACATCCTCAACAACACTTATTGTTCCTTGAGTTTTTTTTATTTTAGCCATTCTGACATGTTTGAGGTGATAGCATTAAAAAAAAAAAAGTGCTGGGGCACCTGGGTGACTCAGACAGTTAAGCATCTGCTTTCGGTTCAGGTCATGATCCCAGGGTCCTGGGATAGAGCCCTGCATTGGGCTCCCTGTTTGGCAGGAAGCCTGCTTCTCCCTCTCTTTCTGCTGTTCCCCCTGTTTGGGCTCTTTTTTTCTCTCTGTCAAAAAACAAACAAATACTTAAGAGCAAATTTGAATAAGTAGTGAGAAATCCCATGTCTCCAAATAGTCAATGGCAGTTGATTCTGGGAAACAGTGGTGAGTGTTCAGGAAGAATAAAATAGAAAATAAAACCAAAATTATGTGTGCATTACTGAGGCTGCTACTTTGGAAAATAGAAACATACTGGAGGTTGATAAATGACACCCTGACAACACTTTGCAATGAGATCCTCAATATTAACTTCTTTAACCTTCTAGTAAATTATTTCTGTTACATACCCTGGAGATGCATAGTAAGTATTAGGGTTCTATAATTGATTTCCTATTCTCTCAATATGTCTTACACAGGTGATCTGCTATTTTAATAGGTAGCTATTTTACACAGGTAGCTATTTTACACAGGTAGCTCTTTTAGTAATCTCTGCACAAACTCAAATAAAATAAGAAAAAAAAACACTCATCCTATTATGTTGCATTTCTAGTAATTTGTATCAAAATACTAACAGCAAATTTGGTAAGTTGAATTCTAGTAAGTCTGTTTCTTAATGAAAGGTTCAATTTCAATCAATTTTCTGTCCTGAGTTTTAACTTGATGGCCCACTGACTTTTTCCCATCACTAATTAAAAATTGAGGAAACTGGAAAATATTGAGTATGCTAGGCTCAAGTGACCCAATATCATTATAAAATACAGTAGGACATCCAATTAGTGCTGTAATATCTCAGTCAACTGTGCAATCCTGAAAGGATTTGACATCCACCATTTTACATAGTATATTGAAGTTACTTCAAATTAAGTATTTGCAACAATGCATAGAATATGCAAAATATGAAAATAAACCAATTATCTCTAAATCTCTTGATTCTGTTTATTCCATTATTGAATTAACCTTCAGTTAAGCAATCTCTTTAACCGTGCTCCCTACCAGTGCTGCGCAACTGTGGTGTTATTATATCTTTCTTTTAACTTAGTAATAACTTCCATGTAAGTTTTTTTATTCCATTCTTTTTGAAATGATGGACATGAAATCTAGAGTAAATCTCCCTTTGATTTGGCCTGCTTTATAACTATGTCAATATAGACTAGACTTTATCAGGCTGCTGGAGAAAGAACTTGCTGAAACTTTAGAGTATTTCATCTACTCTTTCACAGGCCAATTTAGATTGTACCATTTCTATCTTAAATGATTGAGGTATTGCTGACTTTTCAATTGCTCCCTACCATGAAGCGCATAATCCGTTCACACTGTTTTGGAGCGCTTTTGTCAACCACTAAACTGCTAAGGAGGCTTGAGTGCAGGTTTTAGTTAACATGCTTTATTGAAGTCTTTCAGAGCAATCAACTTTCCAGCAGTTATTTGACATAGGTCCCTTGTTGTTTCAGATATCTTTCTCATTTCAGGACTCTGGATTGTGAGCAGGTCCTGTAATTCAAATTCAGTGCTACATAATGCCAAATTATAATTCATTTTTCATTTTGAGGTAATGGATTGCCCTGCTAAGTTTTCACTTGGAAAGAAGAGATAAAAACACATAGTATGAATGGGTGAAATGAGACGTTTGAAATAGTTTCCCTTTTACAGAAATAGTTGGTACTGTTAGTTATTGAAATTTCAATTAAATATGTTGCTGTGAGGTTTAATTTGAATGATGATGCTATCTCAGGAGGTAAACGAGAGGGAAAATTAAATTTAATCATATGAGGGACTCTAATGAGAAAACATTGAAGGAAATTAAAGGGAACTGTGGTATAATCATAAACTAAGCTTTGTGACAGTTAGATGGTTATACTGCCATTCTTGTTCTCCAGTGGTATAAGACCCGTAATTAGAGACTTTTAAAGTTCTGGATAAATAAAAGAGCACAATATAAGAGAGTAGCTGAAAAGTCATGTTGGGGAACTAGTTCTGCTATTGCCTCTTAAATTCAAGTACAGTCTTCTCCTAGATGTTTGAGGATACAGCTGGGTAGGGAATAAAGTCAATAAAACTGCACTTGACTATCGAGTACAGGTGAATGTGTGGAATAATAGCAGTTCTTACTTAATGATCACTTACAAGAGCCAAGCACTGTCCTGAATGTTTTGTGTGCATCATCACATTTAATCCTTGCAACAAGTTTATACATCAAGACTTATCAATTTCTCCCATATAACAATAAGGGCATCATAGCAGGGAACTGGTCATGGAAACCCAGATAATCTCCACACCAGCACAGGACTTAAGTTAACCTGTTGCACATGGACCAAAGCAATAGTTATTTTAACAGCCCAGTATTACTGTAAAATCCTAAGTATATGAATGGTGGCACTGGCATTGTAGGAAGGAATAGTCAGTCTGTGTCCAGAATAATTTTTATGTGAGAACATGCTACTCCTTTCACTAGAAATTTTATATAATCAATATTCACTTGAGTAGCTGGTTAGTTCATTGGAAAATTGTGCCTAATTGGCTCAGCATTATGCTTTATTGGTCATATGGGCACAAAATAGATCAGCTTTGATGAGGAAAAGTTCATGTTATTGAGCTCATGCATAGTCACCATGCTTAAAATGTAACCACTTGGTATATGGATCCACTGAGCAAGAAGCAGGAATTTCAAAAGTTGTTTTCCCAAGTACACAAAGAATAAGACCATTACTGGGTCTTCTTGTCTGTATGATTATTGAGACTCCCCCCTGTACTGGATACTCCTTAGGAAATTTAAATATGGCAGAACTATCTGCACTTTGCTCCTATTTTGATAAGTCAATCCCCATAATTCCCTATATACCCCAACTTCTTTATTAGCAATCTGCCAATCTTATCTTTTCTAATTTCTTGACCACCCAGCCAATCCATTAGGCATTGTTTAGAAATTAGTGTAGAATTGGAGTTTCCAAAAAGTGAACAGTCAAATTTACAGCACAAATCACTGCCAACTGGAAGGTTTTCCCTTCTATCTAACAGGACCATCCCTGTGTGAAGATAGCATGCAGATGACTACTTCCAGCTGGTGATTGCTGCACACCATGCAGACCCATTGGCAAACCAGGCCTCCCTGAAATCTTCATCTGTTAATTGGTTAATTGTGTTCTCTTCTGTATTTGAAAAATGCTCATGATTCCATAGGTAGGGGGTTGGAGAAGTGACAGTAAAGCAGGAGAAAAATAGTAAGTGATCCATGTGCTATGCAATTTACTTGTGTCCTCCAAACCTGTTCAGGCTGGATGTTATACATAGCATTCCCACTAAGAATGGATGTAATGGGCCTATGGTGATGTTCTGTAGGACATAGGATGTTTAAGGACACTTAGCATTACAATGTAGCAGAACTGGTCATAGCCATAAAATAATATATTGAAGATCTACTCTACCACACAAAGGTGAACCATTTCTGAATATATACATTCAGAATATATGAATACACATACACACACACATGCACACACACATACGCACACAAAATATTGATTTCCTGTGTATCTGGTACAGAGAATGTGGCTTATTTTCCCCAGTAAAGATGCCACATAGTCATCAACAACAGTTAAAATGTATCCTAATACACAATAATTTTGATGAACCATCTGATTTTTGCACCAGCCAAATATGTGAGTTAATCAGAAATATGATATAAACCACTCATCAGTATCTCTTAACTCTGATGGTGGCTTTAATTTTGGTATGGGATTAAATTCTGCTCTTGGTTATTTGTCTGAGGATGACAGCTCCCACTTGGCTCTTCTTACCAACGTGTCAGGAAACTGCTCTGTGGATTCCACCAGTTACTAAGTATATTTATTCTGGGTATACATTCAGAAACTGGGGAATAATGACAGTTTTTCATTCCAACTGTGAAATAGATTAGGCCATATCTTTACTCATCACCAGATTTCCATAGCCTCCTTCTCTCCAAATCCAGCTTCAGGACAATTGTGGAATTGTGAGCTTCTAGGATTTAATGCCAAATTTCAGACAGTATCTAGTAACCTCTGGAATTCCTACATATTCTCCTTTTCTTCAGGTTACACTCAACCTATTATATGAAAGCAGGTTTCCTGGGAAAAGTTTAAAGGGAACTATATAGTATAAAAGGTGGTTTATTTATGATTCTTCCTCAATAAAAGGGTTATAGAACTGTGAATGGACTAAGCTGAGAACTAGGTAAATTCTCACAAATGACAACTATGTTGACCAGAATCAGTTTTTTGACTTTGGGAAAAAAGTTCCCTTATTATATAGATCAAGTAATTATTTCATAGACTATCTATTCGTTATGGCTAGCAGCTTATTAACCAACCAGCTGTGATAATAAATCCCTATGAGTCAAAACTTATTGTTTCATACTATTCCACCTCATGCTTAATATGGTAATTGCAACCATTCTATCTCTGAAGATTAAACACCACTATTCCAGGATCTAATTCTGTTGAAATCATTAGTTTAATTCCATGGTAGCATCTCCTAGAGTTTTTCTAGTGTGTCAGTACTCCCTTCACCAATATGTATCTTAATTGCTTGGTTTTAAAAATGCCCTTAAAGAGTATCCCTTTGAATGCGATGGTTAACATATGGCTAACAGTTTGTACATAGTAGTTGAACTTGAATATTCTCATATTTCAGAGACTTTGTACTCCTTTCTCTGTGATATGCCATGGAAGTTCTAACATTTCAACCTTATTGAGTGAAGAAGAACTGTGAGTCTGGTCTTCAATCAGACTTTCAGAATATTAATATTGTTCCAAGGACAACAAATTCTGATTAAGTGCATCCAAACTGATAAAATCAGCCATACCAGGCTTTATCTTTAGTTCTTTAGTCTAAAACCATTAGAATCCATTCAACACGTCTGGTTGTTCATTTGTTTTTTAGCCACTTAGTGATCAATTTTGGCGCGATCTTTCAAATTCATTAGCTGTGTCCTTTTTTTTTTTTTTAATAAGGAGGGAGTTTGCAATTCTTTTTATGATCCATGGAGAATAACTATAAAAACTAGGTAAAAAAAATAAATAACCGGTGAAACTATGGGATTCCTTCAAATGATCCCATTGACTCATGTGACCTCAAGAGATTCAACAGAGAAATTAACAACCAGTTAATGTAGCAGATGACTAACCATTTACCTGTTTTCCTCTGAGGGTATATCCTCCACTCATCCAATTGACTATAACACTCAATTCCTTTTGTTTTCTGGATCATATGACATAGGCCCATGCCCTAATCATTGCTTAACATTATGCCATCAATTGAGCATAACTGATAATTTTTGTCTTTGCTGTGTACAGCCTGCACTAATATTTAGTAAGTGTTTTTATTTGAATTTACCCTTAATTTTTACAGATACACATTGTTCTAGCCTTATCCTAAATAGTCATGTCCTTGAATCATGGTTTTGTTCACTAACTAGATTTTTTCTAACAAATAAAAGTGAAAATAAATACCTATTTTTT